>JBBPLX010000016.1:0-80529 GCA_038090015.1 Leccinellum albellum
AAAAGAGTCCAAAAGTGAACCATCCGAATGAGTGAAACATGCCAAAACCAAGAACTTACTTAGAGCTGTCATCCTGGATGTGTTCGAATGGAGTTGGACAGGAGACACAGCCGTTCTACTACCTCGCAGTGACCTACGTAGCAGAATCCCACGCCATCTACCCACGCCACAGTCCGGAATGCGGTCCGGTGCCGGTTTGACTGGTACAAACCTGGACCCTTAAAGGGTCCAGGAACTTGCTGGCAGGCTACTATATCAGCAGCCCCGGTGGGTCCGCACACACCTCTCCATCTCCCGGTAACGATGCCCGCCCGCATCCTCGCCTATTCCGCGACCGCCGGCTACAGGCATGACAGCATAGAACCATCCATCGAAGCTCTGAGAGCCAGAGCACCCTCGATCGACGTCGAGTTCGATTTCACTGAGGACAAGCATCAGTTCACGGACGAGAATCTGGCAAAGTACGACGCCATCCTGTTCCTGAACAACTCGGGAATAAGTGCGTACTCTCTTTCTTGCCGTCGCAGACGTGTGTTCACGTACACACGCAAGTCCTCGACGATGCGGGAAAGACCGCTTTGCAAAAGTATCTCAACTTGGGAGGAAACTTCATTGGCATTCATTGTGCGTCCGACGCCCTGCGTGATACTCCATTCTTTGGAAAGCAGATCGGTAAGCTTTGTCTTGCCTGTCATGGTCGGCACACTGCTCACACAGGGTCTCTCCCTCAGGTGCATATTTCGACTATCATCCAGAGATCCAAGAGTCGGTAGGTATCGACAGCCATGAAGGCCACAACTGTCACAGTGATCTTTTCAAACAGGTGGTCGAAATCGTCGACAACACTCACCCGAGCACCAGGATGCTCCCCGCACGTTGGAAACTGCTCGACGAGATGTGAGAGGCGAGCCCGGCCCACCGTACCCTCTCTGATCACAAGCACAGGTACAACTTCCAGTCGGATCCTCGTAAGGTGGGCGCAAAGGTCCTACTCACCGCCGATGAGTCCAGCTATTCTGGTGAGCATATTGGAAGGTGCAAGAGTTTTCCACTTGGTACATAACCGAAAAACTCCACAGATCCTGGTGAAAGAAAATTTGATCATGGGAAACCTCATCCTATAGGCAAATATATTCTTTTTCTGTTGTCGTACAGTGCTGAAAATGATTGCAGCTTGGTATCAGGAACGCGGCGCCGGAGTCAAATCAGAGGGCATCCCTGGTCGCAGCTGGTACACTTGCCTTGGCCACTGCATCGAAATATGGAGTGTAAGTCGGGTTGTTGCAACCCTATAGCCCTCATAGACGCTCACCCCTTGCAGGACGAACTATTTTTAGGGCACGTCTTGGGTGGTATAACCTGGACGCTCGAGTCGAAAACCACACGTGCCTTTAATAGTAATGCGAAAGTCGGGAATGCGTCTTGAGTGTATTAGTGATATGTAAATCTGTACACAATGCGACGTGTAAATAACGAGAGTGTTGCTAGAGATTGTTAAGGTATAGATAATAGTAGCAAGGAGTGAGTGGGCGTTCAGATGGGATACCATGATGAAAAGTCTTTGCTGGATCATTGTGGCCTACACTCGGGTTCACCATTATCGTCGTAATCGTCGTCATTTTCATCCTCCCAATCATTTTCATCCCCTTCTCCGAACTGCGAGGCAAAGCCTTCATCAAAGAAATCCGAACTAGCCGGAAAACACCATTCACGCACGTCCTCAAGTTCAGCTTCTTCGAAAGCAACTTCATCGATGATCTCCGGTGCGGGCTCAATGTTCGCCTTCTTTGGGGGAAGTAGCTTTGTAATTGCCTGCAAGCCAAACCTCAAAGACTTGATCTCGGAAGAATGCCGATAAGCTTACTGCTTTGTCAACGCTTCTCAGCCAGTCCTTATCTGGCATCTCGAGCCCAAGGATGATATACATATCACCCTTTTGATCAGGATTCTTGAACGTGGGCATGCCTTCACCGCGCAGTTTGATGGTCTGACCATGTTTAATGATCATGCCTGGTGGACTCGTGACACTGACACCCCGACCATCTAGATGAGTTATTAAAATACGAGAGAAGCCAAGAAGCGCTTCGGATAGAGTGATCTTGACATTCGCAAGCAGATCACTTCCGGAGCGTTCAAGAGACTCATGCGGCGATGTCTTTAGGCGGAAGATGACATCTCCAGGCGGAACGTTGGGCTATAACCGATAGTCAGTCCAAGTTTGTGAGCGGTTCGAGATGGCTTACTTGTTGGTCACCAGCGCCTGCTAGGACGATACGGTAACCATCTGGCATCCCCTTTTCGATAAAGATCTCTTGTCGTGTCTTCTCCTTGACAGTTTTTTCGCCTTTGCATTTCTTACATCTGTATTCCCGTAAGTTCCCATTGCTAATCAACAGCACCATGCCTACCGATCCTTTTCACGAATCTTATTTCCTTCGCCGTTGCATTCGGAGCATTTGACACGCATCGTCCCAAACCGAGAGGGAGCAATCTGGGTCTGCGCGAACGTCCATCCATTCCCTTGGCATAGTGTGCACTCTTTCGGTTTTGCGTTCCCTCTGGCCCCCGATCTAAAAACGCATCATAAATAATGGCGAGCTAGTGAACGTCAGACATGCCAACCCGTTGCACGTCCCGCAAACGATCTCTTTTTCCATGTTCATCTTGACTGACTTGCCATTGTATAGATCTTCGAGCGTAACCTGATAAGGAATTTCGGTATCCTCGCCTTTATGTCTACGTGAGCCTGGCCCTCCAGCAAAATCGAAGAACGTCGCCCCTCCGCCGCCGAAAAACTGAGCGAACATGTCGGCTGCATCGGTGGGCATACCACCATTGTGTCCACCTGGGCCGGTGAAGCCATCCATACCCTCCTTATCGTATACTTCTCTCGAATTTGAGTCGTTTAAAATTTCGTAACTAGTCCGCGCTAAACGATTAAAATCGAGGGGGTGGACAAAAAACAGTGGTACGAACGCCGCTGCCATCTCCTGAAATTTTTGTGCCGCTCTTGGGTCATTGGGGTTCTGGGAAAATCGATAAATCTTTGTGTACGTCCAAGTTAAACTCAACGCCAACCTTGTCCTGAATGAACAGACGAGTTCAGTGATGGTTTGAATGAGTCCGCAACACTCACAGGGTGATGTTCCTTGGCCTAGTATATGATGAGATCACGGATTGCCCTAGAATCTATGCGACTACGCACTTTTTTCCGATAGGCTTTTTTGATGTCATCTGGTGGGAAGCTATCAGGAAGGCACTTTGTCCGGCCGGTTGTAGGACTCACTCTGCGAGGCATTTGGAGGGACACCAAGCAACTCGTAAAGCTCAGTTTCGATGGGCACTAATGTCAGCCTGTCGGGAGATAGAGAAGACAAGAGTTGGGCACTTACTGTCGTCGAGGAGTAGAGAATGCAGACGCAACGAGAGCTTGGCTCGTATACGCGTTTTTACCAATATATTACGCGACTCTCGGCAAGAAGACGGAGTTTGAAGCGATCGCAGAACCCACGGCCTTCCGAGCCTTCTCGCGTTCACGTCAACGAGTCAATTTTCAACGTCGCCACGTCCAGGTGAGTCAAAAATGCCCTCGTTGGCGACAACATGATGTCCATATTATCTACATTGTCCAACCAGCCTCGTGCTGCGCTTGACGAGAAATCATTCTGAGCCCTCTGCGCTTCACAAGCATCGACGCTAATATGTGTCGCGCTCTACAGGTCCATTGTACTTTTCCAGAGGCTGATGCCGATTGTATCCAGTAGAATACCCTTATTCAATGAACTTTTACTTTGAAGCTTCCAAAGTACTCGATCGCTTGGATGCGAGACAAGGCTCCATCAAAGGCTTGTTGTCCACTTTGCCCGCGAAAGACCGAGCCAGGACGGCTGCCCTCGTCATTGAGACGTTAAAATGTAGGCCGGGCGTCATATAGGACAACGGACGTTGAAAATTTTCATCTGCGACAGACAGGGACGTTCTTTTGGACGTCATCACAACCTCCAAACTTCTTCCCGAAGAGAAAAAAATCACGTCGCTAAACTTGGCATTGGTCCTCGTCCACGATGTACTCCTCTCTGGTGGCGTGCAAGCGGGGGACGGCCCAGTAAAGCAGGCAGTTTTGCGACACAAGACGCGTCTCCGTAGCGAATTGCAGCGCATCAAGGTCAAGCGAGGCGTAAAGTCTGACCAGGAATTGGCGCGCCCGGGGGACGAGAGAGCAGGTAGGTACTTTGTAATGCATCAGTTGTTGGACGATCGACGAGCCCTGGACTAGCCCGCATACCGCGCTATGTAAGAGTGAATACACTCCTTTGGACGACGGACGAAGCTGTTCGCCATTATCAAGAAAAGGGGTTCCTACTATCAGACCCGTTTTCCTCGTTGTCTGTCTTTCCTTGGCCAATTGTATCCTCGCTCACCAACCCACAGGACATCCTTTGCTCGAGATCGGCATGTCTCTGATCTCTTGCTTTTTAATCCCCATGTCCAATTTCATAGTGATGTCCATTACAAGACGGGGAAAATTATCTTGCAAGACAAGGCTTCTTGTTTTCCGGCGATTGTGCTTGCCCCTCCGAGCAATGAACATGCTGTAGTCATCGATGCGACGGCTGCACCAGGCAATAAGACATCACATCTGAGTGCTCTAATGGACGGCAAGGGGAAAGTAAGCGACTTGATGATCTCTTTTGGTCACCTCACGTCGCCTTTGAGCCCAGATATATGCCTTTGAGAGAGACAAAAAACGATTCTCTACGCTCAAGAGCATGCTTGCCAGGGCTGCCTGTAAGAACGTGCAGGCCATTAACGTCGATTTTCTCAACGTCGATCCCTTGGATCCACAGTATGCCAATGCTACACACATGTCAGTCATTGCTGTGGTCGAGACCGTTCGCTCACCTCGTACAGTCTGCTCGATCCATCCTGCAGCGGGTCTGGCATTGTCAACAGGCTAGACCATCTACTTGAAAGCGGTAGGCCGTTTGCCTAGCGTCGCCCGCCAAACCCTGAGTTCTCTGTAGAGCACGAAGATAATGAAGAGCAGGAAGAGCGATTAAACAAGCTCGCAACGTTTCAGCTCAAAGTGATAAAACATGCTATGAGATGTCAGTAAAGGTACTTTATACAGTCGTAGGTTACGTACTGACCCCCACGCAGTCCCACATGTTCAAAGGATCGTCTATTCGACATGTAGTATACATGCCATGGAAAACGAGCGTGTTGTGTGCGAAGCATTGAGATCGGAAGAGGCTGCCTTACGCAGCTTCAAGCTTGCCTCTCCCGGAGAGGTGCTTCCGAGTTGGCATCGACGGGGCCTCGCGGATAAATTGGACTCTCCAGGTGAGACTCATTGTCCTCTCGCAATGTCTGATTCCACCTTGCATCCACAGAATGTGCTCCATCACTTATTCGTTGTTCGCCCGATGAAGACGCGACAAACGGCTTCTTCGTTGCGAGTTTTGTTGACGCTGACGATGCATCCATCACAAATTCCATGAACAACTTCACGAAAAAACGAAAAAGGGATACAGAGAGCCCGCACAAGAAGCGGAAATTGAGTAGTACAACAGAGATAGATTTGACTTATCATCACTGATAATAAGAACGAACATCAGTGACTGGGATTGTAAGCTACGTAAAACAGACTAAGGCTACCGTCAATGAATCAATGATCACATTTTTTCTGTACAATCCCTAAAGAACTTGTGTGGTCAGCTGCAGTGAGTACACACCCTACGCTCTTTGGAGTGCTGGACAGGGCTCGACGAGGAGTGTCTGGGGCCGCTGGAATAAAGAATCGGGAACGGTGGACAGAGTTATTTGAGGATTACCACAAGGAGTGGGAACTACTGTGCCGGGGTACCAACTTGCTGTTGAGCGTACTGTTGTTGATAGTATTGGGCGTAGCTAGCAGAATAGTCGGATTGTTGGCCGTAGTTACTAGCTGCGGTATAGCCACCAGCAGCCCATTGCCCAGAAGGATATTGGGATCCATAGCCACCACCGTACGCTTGAGGTGGACGATACCCAGAGTTTTGAGGCTGATTTGACTGCCACATCTCGGGCCGGCGCCACGGAGGAACATTGGAACCACCCGCTGTGAGGTCGTGGCCTGCTCCGGTGCCCCCCCACGGACCTCTTCCACCGTCTCCACTAGGTCCTTTTCCTCCCTCTCCAAGTTCGGCCATTAGGTTCGCGTACTCAGACTCGAACCCTCCTTTGGCCAAGGCACCTGGAGGTCCAGGAGGTGGAGGTGGAGCGTTCGGATCCCTGTTAACTTGACAGTCACGTGCCATGTGACCCGCACTACCACACACACGACAGATGATATTAGCAGTGAAGTTGCGCTGTTCCGGGCAGTCATATTTGCGGTGACCAAGACCACCACAGTTCTGACAGATTTGATTTTCGTCATCACGAAGGGTACCATTTAGAGCGGCGAGCTCCCGAAGCTGGTTGCGCTTGTGATCGTTTTGACCCTCCGGGGTGGAAGCTGCCTACAAGGGATCGTTAGCTTCGTCGACGACAGAGAAACAAAACCTACCGTCTCGATGACCCTATTAATCATCTTGACACAAGCTGCTACCTTTTCCTCAGAATCAGCGATGACAAGACAATGCAAGTCTTCTTCAGCATCATCAGCGTACTGATCTGGTCGCGCTTTACCCTCCTTAACACTGCCTTTGCCACGAATGCTAATCTTGGCTCCGCTCTCTCTTTCCATCTTCTTCAACGAGTTACCGCGTGGTCCTACCAGAAGACCGAAAAAATTGATCTCAGGAAATTCTTTGACTGGAATGTACACCTTGTCTGAAGGACGTTGGGAACGTTTCTGCTGATGGTACTCGACAGGTGGGCGGAAATTAGGGTCGTTTCGCATGGCCCGATCCACAAGACGAATACGCTCATCTTCAAGTTTCTTGCGATAACGGACTTCGCGTGTGTTTGTGCGACGCCCATGACCATCATATGTAGGGGCTGGAGAAGGGGACCTGCCTCATTGGGTAAGCAGGGCTGCTGGAGAAACAGGAGTCACTTGCCGTTCGCGTTCCGGGGGGATAAAATCATTCAGCCTAAGTTTTCGATTAATTTCCTCAAGGCGTAGATGAATGGCATAATTGTCAAGTTGAGCCTGTGAGACACCGGCGGCAGAGATCGCTGTCGGCAGGCCTGGAATTTCGGCCTTGACTTCACCCCAACGACTGCGCCGCTTGCGGGAACCATTTGCATTAGCTGTGTGGAAGTAAGAAATTGCAGTCATCGAGGTTAGTATCCATTAGCAGCTAAGGTGGTAAGTGACTAAGCGGGCCTTGCTGGTCAAGTAGGAAGTTAAGAAAAAAAATCCCACCGGACAGCAAGGGAAGAAGATATGACATTGTAAGCGCCGCTATTGAACGTTCTTGGACTTACCTCCAGATTCATCCGGAGTATCCTCTCTACCCTTTCTCGTTTCCGACTCCTGAGGAGGCTGACGGGGATAAGCAGAAGGGGAAGGCTGCGCCAGCTGTGGGGGACTGGTTTCTTCAACTGGAGCTGGTCCAAAACGACGGCGGGCTCCAAGGGGAACTGGGATGTGTTAGAACAGGAACCTAGACGGTAACCGATAATGAAGACCCACCCTCGTTAGTTCCAGTGACTTCGCGTGTTGCAGGTCTCCACATTGCGATCGAAAGGAAAACACTGACGGCAGACGACAAGGAAGACGGAAAGAAAGATGGAATGAATCTCCGAAGGCTCGTCGTCCCTAGTTAAGTACAGACTCCGCTCAAAATGGATATGCTGACAAACCTCGCTCTGCCGCGTCCGCTTGGATGTATAATACCCTTCCGAGTCAGAGCGTGGCATACGCTGTCACGTTAAAGAAACAATGGCTACCAAACGTCCTGCAGAAGGTAAATATGTTCCTACTACTCTATTCTGCTACCATCTCTACACCTTTCTTGTAAGAACTTGTGGCCTCCACGTCGACATCGAAGCGGCCTAAACATAGTGCAGACGAGGGTGACTATATCAACGTCGATGAAGGGTTTACGAGTGAAACAGCCGCCGATGCGGCTGTCGTCCCTCGTGGCGCAACTATCAACTTCAGCGCCCTAACACGCAAGCTTGCAGAATCACGCCGTGCACCCAACGTTGACGGTGAAGAGAGTTCTTTGGATGCCCACCGTCGCCAGCAGGACTCTCTAGTTTCGCATATTTTTATGGCTCAAGACTTTTCGTGGCTACACTTGAAGCCCGATCACGCCTCTCGTCCTCTCTGGATCAGCCCGGAGGATGGACATATCATCCTTGAGGCTTTCTCTCCTATCGCTGAGCAAGCCCAAGACTTTCTCGTAGCTATTAGCGAACCTGTTAGCAGGTGCGCCGGTGTCGTCTTGCTTGTACATTACATGTTCATGCCGATTTCGTTAGGCCAGCATTCATCCATGAATACAAACTCACGTCATATTCACTATACGCGGCAGTGTCGGTGGGGTTACAGACTGAGGATATAATAGAGGTTAGTCCTGATGTTGATGCGTTTATGGGGCCATGCTTATTGACTCAACTCCCAGGTTCTCAATCGCTTGTCGAAGGTACGTCGCCCCGGCAATGAGAAGTCTCTATGTCTGACGATTACACAAGGTGCCTGTGCCAGAGAGCATCATTGGCTTCATCCGGGAACGCACTTTGTCGTATGGCAAGGTGAAGTTGGTTCTCAAGCATAACAAATATTTTGTGGAAAGTAGTCATCCAGAGACTCTCCAGTTATTGCTGAAGGACAGGGTCATCCGTGATGCGCGAGTTGTATCCCAGCAAACCGACAATAGTATTCGGGCTTCCACCTTCACCACCTCAAAAGCTCCGGTGAAGGGTAATCTTGTCATACCGGGAACTAAAGACGCGGAGAAAAAGAAGGACGAAAATATTGCAGGTCGACCTCCTGGAGCTCCCTCAGACACGGACTTGTTCACTTCGATAGTTGGGGTGGATACTGGTATGCTCCCAAAACTTCAGCATTTCCAGTGCGCTGAACATGGACCATCGTAGACGATATTGAAGAGGATGACGACAACGTCCACGCGTTCGAAATAGACGATGCGAAAATTGATGTTCGTTCCCTTGCACTATCGTCTATATCTCGTGGTTTCAGACTTTCACAGGATGTGAAGAAGCGTTGCAACGAGTTGGAGTATCCTATGCTCGAAGAGTATGACTTCCGAAACGATACTGTCAATGCCAATCTGGACATTGATCTCAAACCCGCGACGGTGATTCGGCCTTATCAAGAGACTAGCTTGAGTAAGATGTTTGGAAATGGGTAAGCTTATCTACAATGATTCCGAGAATATCATATAGACTTTGAAATAGCCGAGCCAGGTCTGGGATCATTGTGTTACCTTGCGGTGCAGGGAAGACCCTTGTCGGTATAACCGCCGCATGCACCATTAAGAAGTCTTGCCTCGTGCTATGCACGTCTTCGTAAGTCTAGTGAGCTCTGACGGCATACCGCGGTGTTAGCTTACATTTCTGGCGCAGCGTCTCTGTTATGCAATGGAAGCAGCAATTCATGCAGTGGTCAAATGTCACAGATCGGCAAATCGCAATCTTTACCGCAGACCAGAAAGAACGGGTACGGTATTCAGCCTCGACCTCTTGCATGCTCGTTGACATTACAAACTAGTTTGCCGGTGATAGCGGTATTGTAGTCTCGACTTATTCGATGGTCGCGAACACTCACAATCGGTCGCATGAGTCGAAAAAAATGATGGAGTTCTTGACCTCCAGGGAGTGGGGATTTATCCTATTGGATGAAGTTCATGTCGTCCCTGCGGCCATGTTCCGACGTGTTGTGACCACCATCAAGGCACACTCGAAGCTTGGTCTCACTGGTGAAACATTTCTAATGGAAATTGCCTGGCAACTGACTAATGGACTGCAGCGACACTCGTCAGGGAAGATGATAAGATCGCAGATCTCAACTATATGATTGGACCGAAACTCTATGAAGCTAATTGGATGGATCTTGCTGCCAAGGGTCACATAGCTAATGTCCAGGTTCGTAATTTGATGATCGTGTATATGCTCGGTTACTCAATAATCCTAGTGTGCCGAGGTTTGGTGTCCCATGACGCCAGAGTTCTACAGGGAGTATCTTCGGGAGCAATCGCGCAAACGGATGCTCTTATATTGCATGAACCCGAAGAAATTCCAAGCTTGCCAGTTCCTTATCAAGTTCCATGAGGCACGCGGGGACAAGATCATCGTGTTCTCCGATAATGTCTTTGCGCTGGAGGTGAGGTGGGATCTCTGAAACATTCTTTGGGTTCTTACGCTGCATCAAGGCATACGCGAAAAAGCTTGGGAAGCCTTATATCCACGGTGGCACTGGCCAAGTGGAACGAATGCGGGTTTTGCAATGGTTCCAACATGACTCGAATGTCAATACCATTTTCCTTTCCAAGGTAGGATCTTATTCTTACGGCGTGCTGGGCGCCTTCTATTTCTGTCGATTCCAACAGGTTGGCGACACGTCAATTGATCTGCCCGAGGCTACTTGTCTCATCCAAATCAGCTCCCACTTTGGATCACGCCGACAGGAGGCACAAAGATTAGGTCGGTACTCTAACTATGACAGCTGTCACTGAACTAGACTTAGTACAGGCCGCATTCTGCGGGCGAAACGCCGTAATGATGAAGGATTTAACGCCTTCTTCTACTCCCTAGTGTCCAAAGATACCCAGGAGATGTTTTACAGCACCAAACGGCAGCAATTTTTGATTGACCAGGGGTACGCGTTCAAAGTCATTACGCATCTCGACGGACTAGAGGACTTGGAGGATTTGGTTTACAAGACCAAGGACGAACAGATCGAGCTCATTTCATCGGTTCTTTTGGCTAATGAGAGCGAGGCTGAGCTTGGAACAGACATACGTGCCTCGGAAGGGGACCTCGCGGGGACGATCACCTCCAAGGACTTTGGTGTCACGAAATTCCCGGGCGCTCAGCGGACAACGGGTTCGCTTACTGCGTTGAGCGGCGCGCAGCACATGTCGTATGTAGAGCAGAACAAATCCGCTAACAAGAAGCTGGCACGAGATGCAGCACCACGACACAAGCTATTTTCCAAGCGCGATAAGGATAAGGCAGCGGCGAGAAAGGAAGCTCGGGCGTCGGGGCGGGGATAAACATTGCCATCGATACTAAAACTGTCATGTGATAAATAGTGTACGCCATTACTCTGATCACTCACAGATCTATCTGTGATGGAAGATCGATGGACATGTTGTCTAGCGCACCAGGGTGCATTGGATGTGTGCCTTAGACCAGGCCCAGGTTCGAGCAGCGTGCAAGGCACGTGAAAAACCGATCAATCCCCCGAAATCGACAGGGTGGTGCCATGAACACGAGGGGGGGCGACTCTACCAACTTCGAAGAGGGCGCTATGTAACAGATGGGTCTGTCGAAATTACGCAGTTCCTCGCAGCGAGAGGAACGGGATCATGATGCCAGTCTGGACTCAGAGGGTGATCATATCGACTGACATCGAGGAACTTCAAATCATGGACCTGATCCGATCAATAAATTGCGCAAAACCCCCCAAGTCTTGACAGGAGTCGAAGAAGCGGCTGGGAAAGGCGGCATGGCGACTTCGTGCGGAGATCTAAAAATGGTCTGGGCCGCAGCCGACCCCGATCGAACCCGCATATATGCGGGATGTGTGATCCTTTTGTCACAAAGATTCAATATTCCCGATGTTCACTTCGGAAGGTCCCTTTTATATGTTCTCTTGAATTTCCTTTCCTCTACCTCCTTCCTCCTCGCGGTCACCTCTTACAGATTTCCCCACACATTAGCGCTCTTGTTTCTATCTAAAAATGTCTTCCAAGCGTGGTCGCAAACGAAACGACAATCTTCCCCCTAACAGAGCCAGAGATGTGCAACGAGCGTTTCGTGCGCGAAGAGCCGCACATCTGCAGGTGCGGGGTTTTTATCTCCTCTATTTGCAATTATATACGACCTTTGTCTGACAATTTCAGGCTTTGGAGCTGCGTGTGTCCGAGCTGGAGGAGGAGAACAATTGTCTGCGTGCAGCGCTGAACTTACCTCCGGCTAACCGCCCAGCACTCGGCAAGGGTCCGACAGGAAAAGATAAACCAAAGTCCCTCGATAATCCTTCAGCCTCGCAGTCCGCATCCAAGAGCCGTGATTCCTCCCCGATAGGCGAGTCACCATCCCCAGGAAGGTCCGAGTCAACATCACCGTCAGTCATCGGCGGGACCAGTCTGCGCACTCCTCCTCCTATCATCGATGGAGGCAACTGGGACGAGGGATTCATGATGAATGATCAGCAATCGACCAATTCCCATATTCCGTCTACACCCGCTGTCGCTCCATACAACATACGCTCGGTTGCTTCATCAACTGGCCCCCAAAAGAGTCCACAGCAGTTCACATTCTCCACTCCCATGCCCCCTCGCTCCCTCGTCTCGAACAATGTTTCCAACTCACTCCAGTCGAACTACGCGCATACCGCAGACAGACCCATCTCAAGCGGTTACAACGATATGAATTACCTCCTCTGTGACGCACGGGAGACTACTCATTATTCATATCATTATCAACAACCTCCTTTTTCAGCGGAGAGTCCCATGTCATCGCATTCACCCCAACTTTCTGTTCATTCACAACCGCCACACAACGCCCAGCGCCCTAGCATTCCGCAGACGATGCCGTTCCAGCAGCGTCGTTCGCACACGGAGCCACAGGCCTTCCGCTCACTCAGCAGTGACCTTCATCTCCCCAGTCCCCCGCCTCCACACGTCTCGCGGTTAGCGTCTTCTCCTCCCCCGGCGATCCATGACGTGCGATCGCACCACTATACCTCACATGGGAAGCACGTCAATCCGTTACCTTGATCATCGGCCTCCCTGTTCCTTTTCCTCGTTTCCCTTTTCCCTTTTCCCCTCACTATAACTGATCCTTGTCCGGACTTTGCCGTATTTTCGAAATCACTTCGACGACTATGAGTGATCGAGTTTTTTTGTATCACTAGTCTGCGAATGCGTCTCGAGGCTGTACCATGGTTCCACTCTATAGTAGATGTACTCTACGCTATTTACTAGTACGTCTTCTATTAATCGTCTTGTTCGACGTCACTTTTCATTCCGTTGTTTACGCTACTGTCGGTAATTTCCAGTTGAAAATGACAAAGGTATTTTTAAGGTCGACTAGTCCTCACAGCCACAGGTGGATGCTTCGTTCGCACGCGAGTCGGTGGCGATATCCGTGCCTGGTGTTTCTACCAAAGAGTCCGGTGTCACCTGCCAAGTGTCACCCCAAAGTGGCGTCCCCAGGCAGAGGCCACATGTCAACCCGGCTGGACAACCCGAATCACGATCAAGTTTATCCCACCCAGGTGTTTAGTATATTTACCTGCCGTCCCGTTGCTCTGTGCATTTCAATATCTTTAATTTTGCCACGAGATCTCCGATCCACTCGCTCTCCGGCTGATCCAACCAAAACCGACGATGACGAACGCCCGCAGCCCAACTAGCCATGGGCGCATGGACGGTCACATGTATTCATCATATGTACACACATAGATATCAACAGCAAATGGGGATATATCATCGCGGTGGAGTTACGCCGCGGCGTCCAGTTGGCACCAGTTGACCTTGCCTTCCGCGCCGTACTTGTCCTCGAGCCAATCGTTGGCAGCCTTAAAATGCCCGTTGCCCAGGAATCCTTTGTTGGCGCTAAACGGCGAGGGATGCTATTCCATATTAAGTAAGTGGAGAATGGAGAATAGCCCCAACGCCAAGCACATACCGCGCTCTTGAGGATCAGGTGCTTGGTCTGATCTCATCATATCAGGTCCAGATACGCCGAGAAGCGGTAGAAAAGGCACGTACCTTGTTCAATTTGGCAACCCTTTTGCCTGCCCACGCCCCCCAGGCGAGGAATACGACACCGCGTCCGATTCCGCGCGCGTCGGGATCGCTACGGCTGGCCAAGTTTGCGCCGCCGTACTTGTCAACCACGTCGACGACCTTATCCGTGAAGTCCTCCCAACCCCTTCCGGCATGTGAACCGGCTTGGTTTGCCTTTACCGTCAGACACGTGTTGAGCATGAGGACACCGTTTTCGGCCCAGACAGACAAGTTTCTGGGTCCGCCCATGACTCTTTTGAGTACTGACATAATCTTATCAGATGGCTTACCCATGTTGGGGAGGTTTGAATTCGGGGTACTCCGCCTTGATTTCGGCATATATCTGTGGTTCGCCTTTAGTTACAGCCAAGTCAATGTGCTAACAATAACTTACGTTCCGTAGAGACGGCGGTACGTTGACACCCTTGGGGACGGAGAAGCAGAGTCCTATCAAAGCCGTCTTTAATTAGTCTCAACTTCGGTCAACTTCGGTCGAACAACATGGAATCCGACGCGGTACTGGCGGCTTACCGTGTGCCTGATTGGGGCCGTGATAGGGATCCTGGCCGACAATAACGACCTTGACCTTACCCAACGGCGTATGCGACCAGGAGTAGATATTCTGAGCTAGACCGCCGCCACATAGAATGTGAGTCAAACAGGTTAATATAGAAGCGATCAGCGCTTCGGGCTTACGGGATGGGTAAACCTTGAGACCCCTTACGTCGTCGTCCGGACCTCTCACACCTTCCTGCCAGAGAAATCTCTTCAAGGAGATGAAGTACGGTTTCTTGATCTCGTCCTTGAGAATCTTGAGCCTAGAACAGTCACGTGAGTCTCGACCGACAGTGAGATGAGAAGTTACCGTACGCACCAACTTTTGCCCATGCACTCGCACTCAAGCTTGAGCAAGTCCTTGTGATCATCTGGAATCGAGTCGACGTATTCTTTCAAATTGAAAGGGATGGAGTTTAGGCGTTGGAGGCCGGAAGAGCCCGCCTTCTTTGTGCTAGCGCCGACGTCTGCTGGCGATGACGATGGCTCGGCGGAATCCAACTTTGCTTTTTTGGTATCCGGCTGTCCAGATTGTTCGGACTGGGAGTTCTTTGGAGCGGCGAACATGTCCATGAGCGTACGCTGCCGCTTTAAAGGGTTCGAGGTTGCCTCGGGTGCCTTGGGCGCCGTGGACGCGTCGCGCGTTGGGGCAGCGGGAGTTTCCAGATCTGCGAGGTAGACGACGCGTGCATCCTCCGCCATTTCGTCGACGAACGAGAACTTCAAGAGACGCGAAAATGAGCCTCGCGTAACGCGTTCGCATAGCGGGCTGGAGCTGCCTATTAAGTAAATATCCGGGACCGTTCGAGACCGAACTGGGCCTGGCTTGTTTTGTCTAACAACCTCCTTGAAATCCGCCAAACTGCCTCGCTCAGCCTCCTCCCCGTCACCGCCCTCCGCCAGGAATGCATCTGGTCGTGCGGATTCTTCAAGGAAACCATTTCTTAATGTCCGGTCTTCTAGACGTCGTCCGACACCGCTCTTCGCAGACGCAGCACCCCCGGACGCGAAAAACGTCGATCTGAGCTCTACGTACCATGCGGGCTCATCGAGGTAAAGATCACGCTCCCAGCTCGTGCGTCGAGCTGACATACAGCACAGCGACGACTCAGACTCGGACACAGCCGGCGAGGACACGGATGATGAACAGCAGCATCTCGGTCGTGGGCGTCGCGCATCCTTTAAGAGTCTACGACAAGATGTGCGGGGTACGTTGAGAAAGAAAAAGCAACAAATGTCGCCCTCGCGGAGTACTCTGACTTCTATATTTGCTGAGAACGTCGTGGAGCAGAAGACGAATAGCATGTCGTCAGGGCGTAGGCAGTCGTTCACGCGATCACGGTCTCCGCACATCCATGCATTGAATAGCTCTGGACAGAGTCCCCATCCGACGATGAGTGCTCCCATGTCTCACGCACGTCATCGCTTGCTACCAACGTTGTCTGCTCTGCTCCCTGGCGAAATTTCCATCCACGTTCCAGCACCATGGAATGGCATGTCCTGGACATTCTCCGCCGACGCCCGAAGACTGATGGAACATCTTTTGCTCCTCGGATCGTTATTCTATGCGAATCGGAAACTAGCTTCGGCACTCAAGCCTTTACACACTTCTGGCCCTTTGGTAACGTCAGGTGAGACCCACCTAATGACAGACAGCTTTATGCACACCCCCATTGCAGGAGTAGACCTACTCATGATCATCTGCATTATTTATGTCATCTGGAGTCACTCTTCATTCATAAAAAAGGCACCTACTCCGCCCTCTTCTGATGCGGACGACGTCCGTGCTCCATCTCCTCGCATAGAATCTCGCGAGAGTAGACGTGGTGGTGGTCTCCGTTCACCCCCAAACAAGGCACATTTCGGATTTGTATGGATGAGCGTGCCAAAGAATTACAGGTGCATTTATTTCCCGGGGAGGCGTGCACACCTTTATTCACATGTTTCAGGGACTGTTCCGATGATGGTGCTTTAACAGGGCTGTTGTTTGCACCCCTCATCGCCATCGCCCTGTTGTCATCCTCACTCCGCCAAGCAGCCTTACCTAGCCCCTCATTACTGCCCCCTAACTGGCTGATAGAAGTTCCTCGTGTTCTAGAAGATGCGCGTACACCGATGTCCGCTCTGAACGCTTTAATACTATCTAGACGTAGCCTGGTCGATTATGCAACGCTCTGTTCCTTCATCCTCCTGGTCCAGATCATTTCGTCATCGTGGTATGAGGCAAGGTACCGCCAAGGACGTAATATACCTGAGGGCGAACGTGGCTCCGTACCACGCAGTGAACTACGACGGACATGGACATACTGGATATATTCGAATGTCCTCACGTTGGTCGCGCTGCTTGTCCGACGTTTACTTGCAGGTAGCAGTATCAATCTCTGGCAAAGTAAGAACCTTTTAGCTGTGTGAATACGATCAGCTTACCTCAATGGTTAGACCTCAGCTATTTGGATATCATTATAGGCTCCGTATTCTTTCAGTTCTGCCTATACATTGCATTACGATTGGCTCATGGGAGTTTCACGCTTGGCGAGCTCGCCGTTGTATGCTTTGGTGGATTGTCCTTGGGTATGGAACTACTGAATCTTACGAGGGCGCAGGTATGTGTTTGTGTGACTGAAAAGCAATGTGTGCTCAAATTTTTCGACCAAGTTATGGCCAACGGGAACGCCTTTCATCAAGACGTTTCGTCTTCCAACCCCCCTTCTCACTTTCCAGGTGGCTCTCGTGGCTGGATCGTTGCTCACTGGGTTCCTACTCTCTCCATTGCTCGCACTCTCTCGTCATATAGCACAGCGTCCTGTTCGTCGGCTTAAATTCCCCGACGAGAAGCCTAGGCATCGACGAGCGCTGGCTGCTGGATTCTACGTTGGCTCCATTGTGATCGTAGCCGGTCTCATTGGGTCATGGACGTGGTTGTGCCTTGGCAAACGTGACCCGTGGTTGTGGGTGATCTTTTGGGTTCTACAGGGAAGGAGAAAGTGGACTCGCCCACTCCTTTTGTGTTACTGGGCATTATTGGGTAGTATAAGCGTCGCGGGGTGGAATCGACAGTTGTCTAGGTTCCGGAAGTACAAGCCACGGAACAGTACGAACGGCTCGGGGGAGAATGGGACTCCCTCGGCGCAAACCATGCAAACCCAGAAATCCATGGAAATGGTCACAACAGCCCTACCACCGACGGCAGGATTAGGGCTTGCGTTTGCAAACCTGCCGAACCTTCCGAACCTTCCGAACCTTCCAAACCTGCCCAACGGGTCCCAGGTGGCAACGGACCTACTGGATGCTGCTGACAAGCACGTTCCAACGCTGAGTATAAATGCTCGTCGGAAGTTTTTTCATGCGTTGGCAGTGGTGATGTTTTTGCCTGGCGTGGCTATTGACGTCAGTGGCGTCTATTTGTGTCATGCAGCGTTGCTAACGAGTGTGCTACACGAAACAGCCTGCGTTTACGCACCTGTCATTCAGCGCTGCGTTTGCCTTGTTTATCTTTGCGGAATATGTGCGATACTTTGCGGTGTACCCGTTCGGTGCATCTGTGCATCTGTTCATGAACGAGTTCCTGGACCACCGGGACCGGGGAACAGCAATTTTGAGCCATTTTTACCTGCTGACTGGATGTGCGGGGTCAGTGTGGCTTGAAGGGTGAGTGGTGTGTTCGGTCGGAGGGTGCAATACTGAATGGAGATGATCTAGGCCGTTGCGAATTCTGATGTATACGGGCATTCTTGTGTTGGGCGTGGGGGACGCGCTGGCGTCGATCATTGGAAAGCGAATTGGAAAGCACAGGTGGTCAGTGAGTTCATCGAAGACGATCGAAGGAAGCATTGCATTTGCGATGTCAGTGATAGCGTGCGCATGGGTCCTGCGTGTGGTTGGGCTTACGGAGCAGTTCTCGGTCAGCGTGTCTGTTGAGTGTTGTGGTGCGAATCTGATGCTAACAAAATGAATCTAGATGGCACGATACGGGGTTGTTGCAGTATTGTCGTCGGTGTTGGAAGCGCTTTCGGAACAGAACGATAATTTGACATTGCCTCTGTACATGTGGAGCATGCTTGTGGTGGTGGAAGTCATGTGACCTGGTAGTGGTTAGTGGGGAATGTCAGTGCGATCTACTGCTATTAGTATTCTCTATTCTTTGCCATCGTCGAAGTTGTGGTACGTGTGTCTTTGTCTTGTATATTCTACCGAAATATTTCGACGACGACTCGGACAGTCCATATGCTCGTTCATACGAACCACGTGATCATGCCAATCCCAGATAATGACCCCCGCGCCTCCAAGCTTGCCCTCCCCGCCCTCGCAACGCCTCCCCTCCAGGATCACCACTCCTGCCAAATGCCTTTCCAGTTATTTCTGAACTCATCCGAACGCGTTAGCAGGCAATCAAGACCAGCAACAGCTTCTATCCTTGACGGTCCCTCCTCCTTTATCCTTCCGGGTCCCTTTCAAGATCCATTCGTATGTCCTCCATCTACCATGACTAATCATAAACCCACCCTCTTACAGCCGACGCCTCCTTCGCGTACCGACACCGATGCTTCTGACTCTGTCCCTGGTATGTGTCCCTCGTACTCCCCTTACCCGCCTCTGCTGACTCTCCCTCTACCCTGACCCCAAAAGACCCCTCGCCGCACCCGACCGATCCACGATCACAAGCAACGCTCCCCTTTTACGATTGGGTCTCCTTCATGTCTGCCTACGCCTCAGGCCAGTGGAACCCCCACCGGACTCCACATCCCCCTCGTTCCGCTTTAGGCCCCACACCAACCAACATCCGCTCCGCATCGTCTGACTCTCCCGCCTTCACCTGTCCGAATAAATCAAGCCAGCTCGTTGCTTCCTCGTCGGAATTCCCATTTCCTCCGCACCCCGTCTTCTTGTCATCAAATTCTGACACGGCAAGCGAGAAGGAACCAAAGAATCAGCTCACCGTCTCTCCAGAGAAACACTTCTCCAAGCTCCCTCCCCCGCCCGCGTCTCTGTTCGGCCGTCGGTTTCGTAAATCGTTCAACGATCTCAGGCAAACCACCGGTCACGTAATGCACCTTTCCCTCGACGGTACGCAGGGCTTCACCATGGCCCCAGACGCGACTACTGCAGCGGCGACCATGCGTTGGGCTGCCGCCAGAGTGAATATATCCCCGCTCGCGTTACCATCTCCCGAGCATGAACTCACAGACCCCATGCGCGGCGTACACGCCGCCATCCCCGGAGCTCATGCACCCGAATATAGCCCCCCGCTTAATCCAGTTACCCCCGGCACCACCCGCAAAACACGCCTGGATAGTTTCTGGGAGGGAACCCAGGACGTGAGTGACGACATTGACCGAATGTCGACGTGCCAGAACTCAAATCCGGCATCGCCAACGCGCTCTACGATAGATGGAGGCGCTCGTCCTTCTGCCGATTCCTCTTGGAACACCCTGTCGCGACAATCACCCGAGGAACACGTCGAGGAGGACTATTTCACCGCGTCCAGTTCTCGCGCGAACACCGTGGACACCTTTCGCACCACCCCCGAGGTACCCTCTTGCCAAGACAACGAACTTCTCGACACCAACGTGTCAACCACTCCAGCCTTGCCGCGCAGGGCATGCCTTACTCGTCACACATCCTCTCCTTTACCGGTTTCAGCCGCCGCAGAGAAAAAGATTACTGGGCGATCAATCTCTGAGACAGTAAGCGGATACAGAATAGGACGCGCTGCCAAGGAGGAACAAATGTTCTTAGAGCTGGGATACCTTGCTCCTCCTAATCCCCCAGATGAGCTCGAGCGGAGACGCGCACTTTACAAGTGAGTTTCGTGTTCCATGCGGGCACCTGTATGTTGATTCGTCGCGATCAGATTCAACATATGGAACACCGCATCCGATATCAATTTTGATCGGATCGCTCACTTGGTCAAGCTTGTATTCAATACTAAAAGCGTGTGTATATCCCTTATCGACGGTACAGAACAGTATGCCATTCTACGTTCTGATTTGATGCATCAGCTTGCTAACTTTGAGGCGATAGATGGGTTAAGTCACAATGTACGTGTTTCGAGTTCTTCGCCTACCTTTCCGGTTACACATTGATGCACAGGCGGAGCATCATTCACGCGTTGCCCTCGCCTGACTTCATTATGTGCACACAGCATCCTACAGCGGTGCGTTTTTACCAGTCGTTGCTTGGTGTTTTCTTGACATCCAATCTCAGTTGTGATGAACCTACTGTTATTTTGGACACCCTAACGGATTGGCGCTTTGCAAAAAATGTTCGTGAGAATGTTGCCAGGGCTCGTATGTATCTGATTGTCGCTGACGGTCAACTAGCCACTTGTGATAGAGAGTCCCCATACTCGATTCTACGCGGGTGCACCACTGCGGACTCAGGAAGGGTATAATATTGGCAGGTAATACATCCGGATGTCTTGCCACGGGAAGCTTATGTAGTTGTAGTCTGGCCCTGATGGATGATTCGCCGCGACAAGATTTTTCGCCTCGTCAGCGGCATACTCTCAAGGAATTTGCAGTGCGTCGAAGTTCCGGGATCCTTCTCAATACTAACTGGTGTCAAGGCTGTGGTGATGCGTGAGATGGAATTGTGGAGAGACAAGGTTCGCCGTGCCTCTAAAACCTGATCTCTCCAGTAACCCCCTTCGCAGATTCAACTTCGCATACGAGACAAAATTCAAACATCGGTGAGATTTTTTGTGTTTGTACATCGGGGCAATCTCCTAACGCGTTCCTAGATGGAACAGTTTAGTAGAGAATGCCTGGAGATCGACCAGCAAGAGTCCCAGAATGCCGACATGTATGGCTCCGCATCCATGGACAAGGTGTACGACCGCGCAGCCAAGCTTGTGAAACGCACGCTGGATGTCGAGGAAGTCCTTGTCATGGATGTCTCGCACTGCGATGTACTTGAAACACTCAGCACAGAAGCAACTGTGTCCGTAGTAATGCACCACGGCAATGGACAAACACGCGCCACTTCGCGAATACTTACCGCTGACGAGCAAAGCAAGCTTAACGCGTTTTTTGAACAGTTTCCGGATGGCAAGATTTCGGAGGGAATCTTGCCGGTTTGTTTTCGTCCGTTTATACCAACGCATATACAGTATGCTTTGAGTGAGTAGCGAAGCTAGTCTTTGTGGTCAACTATCAACTCGTCACGATAAAGCGGTCCCGGTCTTTAATATAGACAAGCGACCTTTCGCATTAATTTGCGCATATAATGCCTCGGATCCATCCCGGCGTTTTGTAAGTAACATATATTTGCGCGTGTCGTTTTGTTTATCCCGTCTCGTATAGTTGGAAGGCCATGAATTATCTTATTTGCGCGCTATAGGTACTGTTCGGCATGCGTAACATAAAGATGCCAACTGAATGTTCTTTCAGGCGTCATTATCCTCTCCGCCGTGCTGAAGCGGCGGATGATGCTCGCGGATCAGGCTAAAAGCCTGTTTATATCGAAGTAGGCTATCTTGCTCCGTCAGTCTGGAAATGTCTGACGAGCACTCAGTATATCCCACGAACTGCGAACACCACTTCATGGAGTACGTTGCCTTTTTTTGTTCATCACGTATCGTCCCTGATCGAAGGCTATATGTAGATATTAGCAGCAGCAGAGTTGCTGGCTGACACTCCATTGAACCACAGCCAAATGTCATTCTTGCATACTGTCCAAGCATGCGGTACATCGCTCGTGGAAACTGTGAATCATGTCCTGGACTTCACCAAACTCAGCGGCAATATGAAGTCGGGTGGTGTTGACAATGTTATCACCCGGACAAGGTATGTCATCCGTAATCTTATACAACCCAGGCGTGTATGATGATGTTCAGGGTCGACCTGGAACAACTTGTCGAGGAAGCGATCGACGGATCGTGGATAGGTTATTGCGCACGCAACTCGTCCAGGGGTTCCGAAATAGGCAGCGTATATGCGCCTAATTCGAATCAGCGAACCTCAAGCATGATGACCGCTCCCGAGGCTTCGCAGAATATTGAGATTGTCGTCGATATCGACCGTCGCGAAGGAGTAGGTTAAATTGAAACAGACTTTCCGCGCACTTTGCTAAGATCGGACTCGCGCAGGGGTGGATGCTCAAGTGCGACAAGGGCGGTATACGCCGGGTGTTGATGAATTTGTTTGGTAACAGCCTCAAGTTCACTTCGGTGAGTAGATCAATGTTACTGTGCGTCTTCGCTTACCAGTTGCATATAGAGCGGTTACATCCATGTGTCACTGAAACAACTTACTACACCTGATGACGCCGTGGATAACATGGTCAAGATAGAGTTGTGCGTGAATGATACTGGGAAAGGCATCAGTCCAAATTTCCTCAAGGTCGGTTGCTTCACCCCAAGGTGGATACCCGTTATTCATGCACCGTCATCAGAATCACCTATTTCGCCCATTCTCTCAAGAGAACCCTCTCCAGGCTGGTACAGGCCTGGGTCTCGCGATCGTGAGCAGCATCGTCCGGTCTCCGAGTGTCGCTGGCAAAGTAGAGGTCGTCAGTGAAGAGACCGTGGGCACGGATATCAAGGTGGTCTTCGAGGCCGAGATACTCCAAGAGGGCTTGAGCAACACCCAAGATCGATTCTTCTTTGGCGACCAGACGCCGCCACCAGTAGTCTCCTTCCTTGGTTTCAAGAAACGAGGTCGTGGCGTTCAGCTTCTCAACGAGGTACTCCGCAAATACATCATTACTTGGTGGGGTTTCACGCCTCAGCGAGAGGGTGCGGAGCTCGGTGATATCGTCATTCTCAACGAAGATCCATCGCCTATCGTCACTGCCCTCGAGAAGATGGACACACACCGCTCATTCATCATTCTTTCTTCCAGTCGGGGGAGCCCTCGCATAATGGGAATCTGCAACACGTATGAGAAT
The DNA here is from genome assembly GCA_038090015.1 of Leccinellum albellum. Lineage (NCBI taxonomy): Eukaryota > Fungi > Basidiomycota > Agaricomycetes > Boletales > Boletaceae > Leccinellum > Leccinellum albellum. Next base: position 23,358 of record JBBPLX010000016.1, read on the forward strand.
AATGGTGGCTTCTGTCGTATCGTACACAAGCCTGGTGGACCTCTTCGACTTCGCACTGCCCTGAAACAACTTCTCCGAGCGAGACAACGCCGACAACATCGTATTCTGGACTTCCCCAACTCAGGAATAAGTTCTGAAGAGAGCGTCTCTCTTCAGTCAACCATATTCGCGGATGAATTTCCAGACTCTACCCTCGAGTCACATCGACGTGGTAGCATCGACAACTGGCGAGACCAGTCAGCAGTGTTATTATCCGCAAACATCCCTACTGTTACAGTGTCTGTATCCCCCGAGTCTGAGAAAGACATTGTCTTCCAACCTGCCGATGTGACAATGTCGAGCAACAATTCGATACTCGCTGTTGAAACCAACGGCAGCCTGCTCAAAGCACCATCCGGGTCTACCCAGCTGATCAAACCGCGTCGAAAGGTGCTGGTAGTGGAGGATAATAGCATTCTTCGTAACTTGCTGTGGGTGATACCATCCTCGTCCATCGCCTCCACTGACTAACTTATATGGTAGCGCTAAGTGGCTCACGAAAAAGGTGCGCAAGGCCGCAAACTGCGGTGACGTCTTCTTATATTTTCGAAGGGCTTCGAATATCGCGAAGCGGTCGACGGTAGCCAGGGAGTCGAGATCTTCCAGACCGAAGGCCCATTTGAGTGAGTGGTGATGCTCCTCCTCGAGCGTTTAGTCTTATGTTGGGTTAGTGTGGTGTTGTTGGATTTATCTATGCCAGTCCTTGACGGCATGTCACTCCGTTTTGTCGATTTATCAATCGCTGAATTCGTTCTTTACAGGAGTCGGCGCTACTGTCCAGATTCGCCAAATCGAGCGTGCGCGTTCGAACCAGCAGTCAAGCGTAATCCTCGCGCTAACAGGCATGTCTTCACTTGAAGACAAACGGAAAGCCTTCGAGGCTGGGATGGACGGATAGTGCGTTTCCTGCTCATCGATCTAAACCATTTTGACAATCGTTGACGCGATCTACAGCCTGGTCAAACCTGTCGCATTCAGAACGTTAGATGACATGTTTCATAAATTGGGTCTCTCCTGACCCAGTTCAGCAATGATTGCATTCACAATGTACACACGCACGCACACAACAATCAGAAGCCTTGCACGACTCAAACATTGATCACTTTCGATTTTCTTTTTCCCTTTGAGGACGTAACTCCCTTCTCATTTGACACCTATTAGCATAACTTGCTTTTTTTTTGATGTGTTTTGATTTACTGTATCAATCCTCTAGCGCCCTAATCACCCTTTGTCCCTCGCTTCTCACTATCGATACGCACTGTCCACTGTCATGCTGATTTCTGCTTTGTCATACGTTCTCCCTTCATAGCATTTTTGTTCCAAGTTGACTCCTCGGAATGTATCATTTACAGCGCGTTGCAAAACGATAGAGCGGTTCGAAAGATTTTGATGCATAGTAGGTCGATGATTCCATTCCGCTGATGCTACTTACAGCCGTTTGCGCAAAAGGCGGTGTGATGTTGCGCGCGCTGGTGGCGATTGGAGCATACATACCACTCAAGCGCATATCCGCATCAATAGAGACACTTGTGCACTTGATTAGCCCCATCCTGTTTTCCGCCCCTGTCGGAAGCACACCAAGAATCATGAATGGCTGCGGAAAAGCACTCTGGCTCCAACTGGAGCCAGCACCCAACATTTATGTTGGACTCTCAGGCAGCTGGATGATGCGCGTGAACCGTTGTCTTTTTGCCTGGCTCTCTAAGCTTACATACCACATCATCCAGTTATACATGACAGTAAATGACGGAAATAACACATGCTCGGTTACGTTCAGCTACGAAAATCGGATCGATCGCATATCTATACATACGCCCATTTACCCAGGCCTTCCATCCACCCTTTGAGCTCTGCTTTGGATATGCTAGCAAATATCGCTTCCAGAGTGTCAGAGCCTGCAAGGGATGTTTGCGAGGGGGGCGTAGGTAAGTCGGACATGTTAGCGGACGACGAGAGTATCCCGAGTCCGAGTCCTCCCACTTCCGTGAGATAGGTTCTAAACGTCTCCGACGTGAAGTGTTCAGATTCGAGGGCCGAGATGGCGGATGTCAGCTTGGATGACGAAAAATCTGAGAACGAGGCCAGCATTAGTCTGCACAGAAAATCGGAACAGGGCTCAGTGGATACAACGGACCTGTTGGTATAAGGGTCACAGCGCATCCTCCACCTCCCGCACCTGTCAATTTTGTAGCGAGGTTGTACGGAACAGCACGTGTGATACGTCGCACGGTCTCCAGGGATGGATGTGAAACACGAAGTTCATCAAGCAGCCTGTGGTTCTCGTCAATAAGGGCCTAAATTATGTCGGCATCAGAGACAAGGATGCAAGCGAGAATGATGAAACGACCGACGCACCGCTAGACTCTCGTCCCCAGACCCGGAGAGAACACTAGTGGCTTTCTCTACTACCGCCCGGATATCATTCAAGACCTTTCCAACTCTCTCTGGATCCTCCGCTTTCTGCTTGGCAACGCTGCCCACGAGCTCCTTGGTATTCCGGGGAACACGAGTATCCGTCAATAGGAAGCGATGCGAAGTGAACCTAGTCACACGGCAGTGATTCAGTGAGAACTACCGACCGTAGAGGTAGAGAGATAACGCACCCTTCGATGGAAACCATACCTCCTACTTTGCCTTCACTCGGGATGGATTTCGTATATAATAATCCTCCGCCATAAACCGCTACAGAATTGTCGACCCCGCTAGGATTGCCATGCAGAATCTTCTCGGAGAGGAAGGCATAGATATTGACGGCGTCCGCGAGAGACCTGGGAAGTCTGTCTGAACCTGGGACTGAAGGACTCGAACTAGAATCGGATGAAGGGAGAGGAGAAATGCGACTGGTAATCAGCATGAGCGTGGTTGTGGTACACACTGAATATGCTGCCGAAGATCCAAGTCCAGCACCCACAGGAAGGGTAGCACGGACAGATAAGGTGAATGATGGCCTGCAGTCACAATAAATAGGATGCTTCCTCCGAACAGAAAAATATAGTACCTAGTTGTGCTTTCCAAATCCTTGGAGAAGACCATATACAGATACAAGAATGCGAGGCTGGCCTGGCGTGCATGAGGCCCCAATCCCTCTGGGAGCGCAACTCTAGATATTTCGTCCAAGAAATCGAGATCAAGAGGAACTTCACTAGCTTGAGAAGTGACTAACAATGAGACGGAAGTGTGAATGAGTTCGAGGGGAGATGACTCATGGAGACCCACCAGGAACTGCTTGCCAGGGTAGGTCATCCGTGTCCCACTCGTACTTGAACCCTCCCTCCTCGTCTCCTGCATCGATGTCTACGAAGTGCACGCCAACTCTATGACTAGAAGTCCTTGGATATGGTGTAGCGATTGCGTAACACCGGAGAGATACGGAAGCGGCAAGGGCAGGTACACCATATACGACGGCATGTTCACCGAACAAGATAACCTTACCCGGCGAAGAGACCAGATACTGTCTCTCGTGTGGCATCCTATCATTTTCGCCATCCGCAATTCGATTATCCATCGCCAACTTGGCAACGGCTTGGTCGATTGTAATGCGAACGCGTTCGATGCCCTGTGGAGTTCGACGTACAGCACCCGCATCGATAAGTGCACGCTCGAGGTCGTCGAGTAGATCCGTAGGATCTTCAATTCCGACGCAAAGGCGGATGAGATCTTCGGGAAGACCACGGGCTGCGCGAGTTGCAGCAGGAATGGAAGCATGCCTAGCAAAATTGGCTCACGAAACTGAACAAAGACGCAGAGGGACAACATACGACATGACACAGGGCATACTTATCAACGAATTGACGCAGCCGAAGCTGACGCTGACGGACCAAAGCCGTGTTCCGGCGACGATGCGTTCGCTAACGTCCTTGTCGCCTGTGGTAAAACTCAAGACAGCACCATAACCGATGGAGATGCGTTCGTGTACGTCGCGGTTGGGGTGGTCTGGAAGACCAGGATAGAGAGTGGGGAAACCGAGGGAATGGAGGTAGTCTGCGACGAGGGTAGCTGTTTGTGATTGTTGTGAGAGACGAAGGGAGAGTGTCTTTGTTCCTCGAAGAAGAAGGAAGGAGTCGAAAGGAGTGAGGGCGTTTCCAGTCGCATTGATAGTGAAGGCGATTTTCTGAATCAATGAGAGTGAGCGAGAAGAGCATCGTAGGAAGCAGATTTACCTTGGCAATGTCCTCCCTGTTGCAGGTGATAACGCCAGCCATGAGGTCATGGTGGCCGGAAAGGTATTTCGTGCCACTGTCGTAGACAATATCAGCACCATGCTCGAGGGGCCGCTGGAGCGCGGGGCTCATCATCGTGTTGTCGACAACGACGAGGGCATCGGGGCAGCGTTCCTTAACGTCCTTTGTGATGGTGGCCAAGTCGACGATCTTGAGAAGCGGGTTGGTGGGAGACTCGAGGAGGACCATGGTGATGTTGTTGCTGGGACGGAGAAGGGGCGTGAGCGTGGAGGGGTCAGTTGTATCAACGTGGTATACGGTGATGCCCTGGTGGGTCTGGAGGTATGAGAGGAGACGGTTTGTGCCGCCATAGAGGTCATCGCCGGCAATGATGGCATCTGCGGGCTTGAGGAGACGAAGGATGGTATCGAGAGCGGCCATTCCCGAGGAGACAGCAAAGGCATGGGCTGCAGAGGATATCTTTGCCAGATGATGCTCTGGGGTAAGATGAGCGAGATAATAATAAAAAGAGAGGAAGCGAGACAGACCGAGATGGGTGCGAGTTGGGTTTCCGCTACGAGAGTAGTCATACTCGCCGCCGACGCCCTTGAATGTGGCCGTCTGGTAGATCGGGACTGACGATGCGCCATACTGGTCCTTTTGGTCGGGGTTCTCGACGGTTGCACAGAGGGTGGAGAAGCGGTAAGGCTGGCGGGGTCTGTAGGGTGAGTCAGGCTCTGGTGTGGGGAGCCCAACGTCGGCGGCGGCGTTGAGAAGTTTTGGGAGGGTCATGGCGGGTCGCGATCGTCGTCGTCGGGAGTGAAGAGCAGCACACACACGATTACCCGGATCGCACCATTTACTCACGTGACACTCTCGTTATGCCCCGAGCGACGACGAGAGAACACCGACCAACTCAGTCCGCGGTCACGCCAGAGTTGATTGCAAGGCGTACAAAGAGACATCTAGACGAGCTAGAGGTGTGTATTATGTCTAGCTCGTTCATATTCTCTGACAGCGTACTGTTCAGCGCACAAACTATGCGGCATCATCGCTGGTCAACGACCCCGACTCGGATCCAGAGGGGTCTTCCAACCAGAAATCGAAATTTCGTGCAAGACAGACCGTAATATCGGATAAGCGGACGTTCCCCACAGTCAACGCAGCCAAAAAGAAAAAGTCGACCATGAACGTGCGCACGGCGATTCTGTATCGCAAAGGACTCGCTGCCCTGATCGACGAGAGCGTGAGTTGCGCCACTCGGTACCACCTTGCACCACGCTGACATCGACCACATCAGGGCATCGCGTCGCTTCCACCAACGCAGCCATCATATCTGACCGCCTCTGCACCGGCATTGCCAGTGCCACCACGGATGTTCTGCTCAGTGTGTGGATACAAAGGAGCATATCAGTGCAAAAAGTGTGGAATGTCGTACTGTGATCTACGGTGTGGGCAAGTGCACGACGAGACGAGGTGTGAGCGACGCGTGGTGTAGGGCAGGATATAATTGGATGAGATCATCATTTATTTTACCGAGTGACTCGTTCAGTTTCATCTCCTTCTTGATCTTTGACCTCCATGTGTCCCATTCACAACGCCGACCCTCTCCCCACTCAAAATCAAGAGATGGTCTCCGTAGACGTCTCCACCTCCATCAACGGTCGCCAAAGGCCTAATGGCGTTGCTAATGGCCGTGATAATCACAGTAGGAACCCCTATGCACCCCGTGCTTCTGATTTCTTGAACAATATCTCAAACTTCAATATCATCGAGAGCACTCTCAGAGGTTCGTCGTCGTCGACCTTTCTTTTGTTTTTTTTTCTTCTACCATTCGGCTTTTTCGGAGCCGACAAGTCCGATCATCCCACTGATCACATAGTATCACAGAGGGCGAACAGTTCGCTAATGCATTTTTTGACACGAAGACAAAGATCGCCATCGCAAAGGCACTCGATGCCTTCGGTGTAGAGTATATCGAGCTCACCTCTCCTGCTGCATCTGAGCAGTCTCGCATCGATTGCGAAGCAATCTGCAAGCTCGGTCTCAAGGCCAAGATCCTCACCCACATCCGCTGTCACATGGACGATGCTCGCATCGCCGTCGAAACAGGCTTGTTCTTTTCTCACCACGCTCGCCCAGCCCTCTCATCTCGTTCATAGGTGTCGATGGTGTCGACGTCGTCATTGGCACTTCTTCCTTCCTACGCGAGTTCTCCCACGGAAAGGACATGACCTACATCACAAAGACTGCGATCGAGGTCATCACCTTTGTCAAGTCCAAGGGCATCGAGGTCCGATTTTCTTCTGAGGACTCCTTCCGCTCCGACCTCGTCGACCTTCTCTCCATATACCAAACCGTCGACAAGATTGGCGTCAACCGTGTCGGCATCGCCGACACTGTCGGTTGTGCCAACCCGAGACAGGTCTACGAACTTGTCAGAACTCTCAGAGGCGTCGTCGGTTGCGACATCGAAATTCATCTCCACAACGATACCGGCATGGGTACGCCTTCTCTTTCGCTCTTCACTTCATCTTTTGTTGATTTCTCCAAGCTATCGCCAATGCATACACCGCCCTGGAAGCAGGAGCGACCCACATCGATACCTGTTTGTCCTTTCGGCTTGGCTTCCCATTGCACTGTTGCTGACTTACTTTAGCTGTCCTCGGAATTGGGGAGCGCGTTGGTATTACCCCTCTCGGTGGCCTCATTGCTTGTCTCTATGCCGCCAACCCCGAGTACGTCAAATCCAAGTATAACCTCCCTATGCTTCGTGAAATCGAGAACCTCGTCGCGGAGGCCGTAGAAGTCAACGTACCATTCATGAACCCCATCACGTATGTGTTCACCTTTCTCTTCATATCTGTCTTGCTCACCCGCGCTGTCCAGTGGTTATTGTGCATTCACGCACAAGGCTGGTATCCATGCCAAGGCAATTCTTAACAATCCCAGCACCTACGAGATTCTGAAGCCCGAAGACTTTGGCTTGACTCGATACGTCTCCATTGGGTAGGCAATTCAGAGGTTGCTAGGTGACCTGCCATCTGATCACCATCGCAGTCACCGACTCACTGGCTGGAACGCTGTCAAGAGCCGTGTCGAACAGCTCGGCCTCCAGCTCACTGACGAAGAGGTATGGCTAGTCGTCTCTACTTGGTATGCATGTTGATGCCTGATGCCTGACCCATTTGTCATAGATCAAGGACGCCACGTCCAAGATCAAGGAACTAGCCGACGTCCGCACACAATCCATGGATGATGTCGACTCACTCCTGCGTATTTACCACTCTGGGATCCAGAGCGGAGAGCTGGCTGTGGGACAAAAGGAAGCGCTCGACCGTCTGCTTTTGCAACACCGTAACAGGTCATTATCAAGCGGGGCGGTTGCTGCGGCAGCATAAATGATCCGTCTGGGTACATAGTCGAACCTCGCAACCTTGGGATGGAAAAATACGCTTCTACCAGAGCACAAAAGCGGCATCTGATCGCACGTATATACATATGTATTTAGTACCTGTCAGGGAGTGATGTCAGCCGATGCATGTATATATTTATATTTGTGAGATGTAGTACTTTGGGCGCTCCGCCTATCTCAAAGTCCATGGAGTGCAAAAACTAGTCACAATGAATTTCAATGGTAGTTGTCGTCTTATTCAGAATTTTGACACCGCAGCTCGAGTGATCGGTGTGATAGGGACTATCCCTTGGTAACGTGGAATTCCCAATAAACTTCGAAGACAAAGACATTCTGCCGCTTTTGATATCGATCACAGTCGAGGCACATGCCTTATCAAGTACACCTCCGATCGACCGTCGTGCGCCGAATCGAGTCAAGTCCAAGAACAAAAAGAATTAGGGCAGTCACCATCCCACCGGCGAACGAGGTGCGGTCCCTGGCATGTCCACGCATCAGAGTTTCCGTGGAACGCTGATGACGATCACAAAGGGGTGCTATAGCAGGAGTCCGACAAGTCGTTTCTGGGGTGAGCGTGCAGGCTGTTCGAGCAGGAGCTGCACACAACCAACCTCTCGGAGAATGTCTCGTCCTCCAACTAAAAAAGTTAACGACCACAGAAGCAGGTGCTGATTATGACTGAGTTATCAGACCTGACTCACTTGGCATGTTGCATTACAACCAATCTTAGGTTACAACTGTGGGAACAAGAAACAGTAATATTGTCTTTAAAAACATATGCGATAACTTGCATACCGCCCGCTCGTCTCACTGGGACGAGTAATTTTGACTACCTGGCCACGTCGAAGACCATAATACCGAGCCACAGGATCAGCCAGCTGGATTCGGGGTAGTTGTGTTTCTTTCAGTCGACTTTTTGGCGACCACCTCAGCATATGCGTCACTGGCGAGGCCAAAAAAACGTACTATTTCAGGAGCAATTCCTTCTTTTGTTCTGGCGTAAGGACCTCGTGGCGGGGTACCAGAGTGTGATGAGTGATGTTGACCAGTAGATCAGCTTCGGAAAATTCTTCAAGTCTGTATTGCTGTGACATCGCCGTAATGACCTGGAAGGCATGAAGTCGAAATCATATCCAGTGACTAGTGGTGACCCAAAAGCTCACTTTTCGCGCGGACGGTGTCATGTTACCTGGAAATATGACAATTCCCCTCTGAATAGACTTCTCCTCGAGGATGCCGAGTAGTCTTGCGGTCGGGTGAGTGTTTGAACAAGACAGATTGAGATGATCCATACTTTCGCATCGTCTTGACGCCGACACTCCTTTCATCAGAAAAAAATATGAATATCTGGTCGGCAGGATTGTCTCGCGAGTTGGTAAAGAAGTTGAGCTGGTTCCGGCTGTCGGTCCTATCAGACCCCTTCCGTTCGAACGTCCCGGAATAACCACGTACTCTACAACCCCGCCGCTATTTGCGTAGTGCCCTCTGAAGGTGGTCAGGTCCATGTTGATTTCCTCGTCGGAAACTTGGTATCCCTAGCTCGGTAGAGTAAGATTGCTGCGTGACACGGGGTTACGAAGTCGACGGACTCTGTCCTTGACAAGCTCGTGTACGGTCCGATTGACCTTCCAGAGTTTTGCTGTCTCGTCCTCCGCCATGGTTAAAGAAGTAAGGTGTATTCAAACTCAGTCAGTGGCAAGTGATCTGCACTACAACTCTCCTCGATTCCGCATGGCACCACTACCACCGATGACAACCGCGAATGGCGCTAACCCGACGCCCTCGACGATACCGCTCTCCAACACGCTAATGGTGTGTTTTGTTGTCATATGTAATCTTAGCGCGTCTTGAGCGGACGGCTTGCAGGCCAAATTCAAGCCCGCGAAAATCTTCAAAGGTGCCGTTGAGCCCACACCACCTCCAACGCCAGGGGGCAGTTCGAGAGTGAATACCGGCCCTCGACATATCACCGCAATCACTTTTGATGATAGAGGTGATCAAGTTTTGACCGCGTCCGAAGATGAGACCTTTCGGCTATATAGCTGTAAAACGGGCAAGCAAGTTGTCCTCGTTGCGCGCGTTGCAGTACACCGTTGACCTGAGCGCCAAACAGACACCTGAAAACATTGTATTCGAAGAAATATGGAGTCGATCTCCCTCGGTTCACCCACAAGAACACGACCGTCGTACACGCCTCTACCAAGGAGGACGATACCATACGGTACCACTCCCTGCACGACAACAAATATCTACAGTATTTTAAGGGACACAAACAGCGAGTAATATCGCTCGAAGTGTCACCCGTGGATGACGGGTTCATGTCGGGCTCCATGGACAGGACGGTCCGGCTCTGGGACCTTCGCGTGCCCACCTGTCGCGGGTTGTTAAACCTCCCCGCTGCCCCGGTGATCGCGTACGACGCGTCCGGCATTGTCTTTGCAGTAGCAGTCAACCAGTATTCGCGGATCTTGCTGTACGACCAGGCGAACTACGACAAAGCGCCTTTTCTTACCATCACGCTCGAGGACCCGACCCTGGCTCTCATTAGTTATCCTCCTCGACCAATCTATATAACATCGCTCGCTTTCTCATCGAATGGAAAGTACATCTTGGTGGGTTGCTCGGGGGACGCACACTACATCATCGATGCCTTCGAGGGTCATCTAATCGCCAAATTAGAGGGGCGCGTAGGGCTCGAACGTCGACGCATGGATGCCCCTCAAAGCATAGACCCCGTCAGAGGCAACAGCGGAGAGGAGGTCTCGTGGACACCCGATAGCAAATATATCATAAGTGGGAGCCTTGACGGGCGGATCGCCATCTGGGACGTGCAGAACCTGCCTGGACGCTCCGGCCAAGTCGATCTCAAGGTCCCGCCGCTACGTCTCCAGCCCCTAGCGAGCTTAGATGGACACCCAGGCCCTTCTAGATGCGTGCGGTTCAATCCGCGGCTTGCGATGATGGTGACTGCTGGTGCAGAGTTGGTATGTACTTAACCCTCCAGTAGATGGGTCCTCATTATCCACAGGCTTTTTGGCTACCGGACCAATCTGCAGACAACGAAGAGGTAGCTAAGGAGTTGCTTCGAAAGAAGTAGTAGTTTATCGTTGGTACGTTCTCAGCTAAGTAGATCCTCAATCCTGTGAGATTTACGTGCTCGCCTGTCAGATCAATTATATGTGGATGGTAATATGACATTTGCATCTGGCCATTCAGCATACACTTGCGAAGCATTCGAACTAAGTAAGTGTGAAACGAAGTCAACAACTAAATATGAGTTGTAAGAGGATGGGCATTAGGTCTTCGTAAGCGCAACGTATGGTTGGACTAAACAAAACAAAACAAAACACGTCGGACGCATACGCGCTGTGCAGTATCATACAAACGACCCTAAATGCGTTTCGTTACGTGCGCCCTTGCCTTCTTCGGCCTCGCCGTCTCTGCATGTGTGTTTTTTCTGTATGCATGATTATAATGGTTTGACAACATTTTTAGCGCCTCTCGAGTCGATTGAACCTGAAATTGTCATTCGGTTATCCTTCCCTGAGCAAAATCCGTTTGGTCATACGTTACCAATGAACGAGTAGTCATAATTCTTCTCTGACGCGTCCTCATAGATATAGTCAACGGTGAACGTAACCAAATCTATCTCTTGGTCGAAAACAAGAGTGACCAGAATGTGATACTCGACTCCGTTGGTGGTTCTTTCCATCATCCTAATAACGGTGCCTTAATGAAGAACGTCTGTATCTTCTATTCCTCCGTTGTTTTAGCGCCAAACCACCGTTTCCTATCTAGATAAGTTCCCTCACTTACGGTTCCCTGTTGTTGGAAAAATCCAAGCTCCTAATTCCTTACACGTTCTACTCAAGGTGAGTTGTGTACCTTTCTTGTGCATCTTGAAGCCTAATCCGATTTGCTGCAAGTTCAAGGTACGCCCACCACGAACTTCCCGCTCCTTCCACTCTCTCACGCCCTTAGCCTGGAAAATTCCATCTCAGCATTTGGCTCGAGCACTCCGTAAATGTATGTTTCAACACATCTCAATATTGGTAGCTGACTTGCACTTCCAGGACGTCAAGTATCGCGTTACGGCTTTTGACTCTGTTGTGATCATTGTGGAACCCGAAGGTTCTTGGTTCGACTTCAAGCTGTCAGTTTCTCGTTCAGTCACGATACTTGTTACTCAATTCTCCATCTAGTATCTCTACTTGTTTGACCGTCGCTGCCTTCCTGGGTGGGACCTCTTATATCGTTTACCTAAACTATTTCCCGGCAAAGAAGGCCAAGAGATCGAAGCGCAGTTTCCCTGAAATCAGCGCGCCTACCAGTAGAGTCATGGTCACATCTACCGGGGCTAGGTACGAGGAGTGGATCCAAGAGTATCATCTTAAGAAAGCCGAGAAATCGAAGTGCAGTTGCCCTGAAATCAGCGCGCCTACCAGTGAGATCACAGTCACATCTACCGAGGTTGGGTACGAGGAGTGGATCCAAGAGCATCATCTTAGGAAAGCAAAGACACGGAAGCCTACCACCACGAGCAGCGGGAAAGATGCGCCAGTGAGCGCTGCCTACCTAGATCTGTATAGTTACATAGAACTGTATATCTAAACACCGACCTCGACACGCTATTGGAATATTGTTTATGCAACTAAAGTGCAACCCGAGCCAAGACAAATATGTGTTTTGTTGGCTAGCGACGATGTTGGGCTGATAATAAGAAGTTCAAGAGCCCATCGTAATGGGACCGTTCATCAACGAGGAGGAACTCGTGCAGAGCTTGATAGCCCGCTGCTGCGTGATCCTTTATCATCACCATATGCACCATTGTACTTGTCCTCCGGCAATTCCGAAAGGACAGAAGGGAGAGCAAGTTGCAAGTGCACGCGGAGCAAATAAGATACCTGCAACGCACGAGTGGCGGGAAGAATGCCGCTGAATGACCGTGCAATCTAGGAGGGCTGGATCGCATGACCTGGCGATTATATTATATCTTCGTGTAGCATCCGTACAGTTTCTATCATTCTGCCATTGTGGAAAGTACATTTCATCGAGCCGCAAATATGTCGTTGCGCGTTAGCGGTATGGCGCAGGCTGAATGAAGGCTAACGGCGTTAGCCACTGCGAGCAGACGGAGTACTAGTGGAAGTGGCAAACTTACTAGTACTACCTAGCCCCAATGGAAGCAAACAAACACAACTGAGTCTCACCTCTTCCGATCTTCGGCCACGCACTAATAACTTCTTCCATACCTTGATTTGGTAGTATATCCGAGTTGGACGACAGAGCCGAACTGATCAGATCTCAGTGCTTTGCCTAAACACGATATTGCATTGTTTGCATTTCATCTTCATGAAACTGACTTGTCGGATTAGTTGTACATAAATGATAAATGTGTGATTTCCATCCGGTCATTCAGAATACATTAAAACATACGAACTAGCCGTGAACGAAGTTGACGGCTAAGAGTTATAAGTGGATGTGCGTTAGGGAGACAAATTAACTTGTTGCCAGCTTCGCAAGCGAAATCTGTTTTGTTGCGGCGTTGATAGAGAAGTAGGCGTTCTTCAAGAAAACGTCTCCAACCTGAAGGTTTCATCATGGGCCATCTGCCAGATAAGCGAGAGAAGAGCGCCACTCACCAACCACTGGGTGGACGTCCCGAACTGGCCGGGTTGAATTCCAGCGCTGCAGTCACCAGTGGGGTCGTTAGAATTTAAAGGCAAGACCGCAAGATCTTTGGGTTCGATCGCAAACGAGGTGTTCCCAAAAGAAAAAGCGAGGCTCGCTTGGGTAGTGCAAGGGATGGTGCACTGTTTCGCGTTGCACGAACCACCGAGACTCCGCATCACATTCTGTGCGTCTGAGGCAGGTACAAGGATGAGGGTAGTACCCGTGTCGAGGATAGCCGTACGTCCTGAAAGACCGGTGCTAGTACCATTGACGGTGATAGCGCCCATCTCAGCCTCCCAAAACCCTACCTGACTGACGCTGGGAACAGTAACAAGGGTGTTTGCAACGAACTTGGTGGTGTCAAGCCCACCAAAGGTGATTTCTCCATCATTGAGCTGATCGGAAAGACGTGAGATCTTGAAGGAGGCAATTGGAGCAGAGATGAGCTTATTTGTTGCCAGAGATTCAAGTACAGTAGGAACTCGCTCCTCAGACAATGTCTACATGGGCGAGATATGAGGTCGCAAGGTATACGTAGACACAGAAAAACAGACCCACCGACTGACTAAGTCCCATAATACCATCAAAAGGACTTGTAACAAATTGTTCCGACTCATTAGTCGCAATTCCGAAGATATGGTTTTTCAATTCCAAGTCCGTGATATTGATGTTATCGTGGCAGAGGACGCCCTGCGCTGCCCCTGTTCCGTACGTGATGTTGAACTGCTGGTTTCCCTGAACGAACGAGCTAGAGCTTTTGGCACCAAGGGTGGTGTGATTGCTCTGAACATTCTCGCTGAGGACCCCTGCGAATCGATATCAGTAGGCTCCAAGATGATGATTGCAAACGACCTACATAGATCACCACTACCAGTATCCATAAGAAGGTCGAATCCCCGTGGCGGTGTCCCAATGTATACGGTGGCGACGTATCCGACATCATTTCCCCTAGGGACGTAAACGACAATCTGAAAAAAGGGGATCGAACTCACGAGATATCCAACCCGAGAGAGTCATTTGTAGTAGGTGGATTAGCAGCCGTCAGACCACCCTTTATCGCTGCTTGGATGTCAAGCGAAGAAACACCTGTGTTTGTACTGATATCTATGGATGTCCCTCCAGCGACAGTCCCGTTACTATTGCCAGTAGTGTCATTGATCTTTTCCGTGACCAAATCATCGTTGACCGTTGTCACGACAGGCATCACTGCCGGATGAGGGTTGGGGCCCTGGCCCGTGGGAGGCGTCCCAGGACGTGATCCGGGTGCGCTCTCCGACAGATGCAGTCTCTCGCGCAGCTCAGAGCGGAGAGCATGATCCGATGGGGCTTCACGCCCTGTCATACGGGCGAGCCGTATAGAAGCACGGTTGATGTGTTGTTGTAGAAGCTACAAGCCGATCAGACGAACTGAAATGATGAATAACGACGAGATGGACAGAGGAACTGACAACTTGGGGGTGGATGTCTGTGCCATGTGCCGCGTGAAGGCTCCTCAGGGGCATGGTGACCATTCTTGGATTGTTTCGCCGCGCGTAAGTCGGAATGGCGTCCGCTGGCGCGAGATTGAAAAAATACGCGAAGAGGAACAAAAAGAGTGACAATAATTTCATCATCAATTATTGAGAGGCGGAGAAGAGACAACGCAGAGTGGGATCTGTAAGTCGACTAGCGACACGGGCCACGAGGTACCAAAGAAAAAGGTTTGTGAGCCGGCTTCGGGATTATAAAGAAAGCGCGATCACGATGGCACCTGGCCTGACGAACGCACCCTCGAGGGAAAAATGGAACAGGTATCGATATTCAGGGCATTTGTGTTTTATACCTGCCCCCTCAGGTGAAGTCCACAAACTGCGGAGACTACGCATTGTGGTTACGTAAGGTGGATGTGCACAACAATATACGTTACCTTGTCGACATGTTGTCCTTACATAACAGCGGATCCGGCGAAGCAAGTTCCCCTAAGTCCTACGTGAATTTCAACCTAAGCACATATTGGTACTCAACTACGTTGCGTAGAAACAGATTCATGTCAACGTCACAGCTTTTTAAGGTCAATTCAGCTCGTGATATGTTGTGACGGGAGCTCGGCAACATGTAACATGAATCACTGTATAGCGCTGTCAGGCTTGGGTAACCTACAACCAGCTGGACGCACCCGCATCGGTGAAAATGAGAGGCCGATAATGACTACAATTTTGCACGCGTGTGAGGGTGCGGTAATGTATGCTCTCGCGCATCCAATCGGACAGCCTCTAAACAATCTTTGTAAAGGAAGGTCTTGATTGCGCCCCACACACCCTGTTTGGCCAGAACTGAAACCTCCTTTGCAAGCTTCGCAGCTTCCTTTATTACGACCTCGGTCCCGAGTTCTACGCCCGTCCCGCTGCAATTTGCGAGACGATCTACGATGCCTGCTGCGTGTGCTTCAGTCGGTGCGAAGCGGTGGCCCTCGAGGGCGATACGTCGGCGAAGGCGAGGGTCCGATATCTTGGCATTGAGGATGGCAGCGAGAGAGAGGGGCCAAGGTGCACCGAAATGAACCTAAAACACGATTGTGTTGGCTAAACGGTCCACCAGCGCAATTCACAACCGCGGAAAATGAACACAGTACCTCATTCATGCATAACCATGCTCGTCTTCTGCTGCCGTCGGTCATGACTCTGTAATCACAACAGAGCGCAAGCATAAAGCCACCCGCAAAACAGTGGCCATTTATGGCTGCGACAGTTGGAACTGGGCACGAGTAAGCACTGGTATCGAGGGAGGGTCATAATGGACGCACTGGGAAAGGTTAGCAGCCGTGCGTAAAGTGGATTTGCAGTATCTGGTAGGGCAGAAGTCTGCACAGTCAGGAGTGACAAGTGAGTCTGTACAAACCAGTGAAGAATCCGGGATTGTTTTTTATGCTGTCGTATACAAATCCGTTGCTGAAGAATTTGTCTTGATCCCGCTTGCCGACGATAATGAGAGAACCTTCTCCGGAATCGGACTTTGATACGGAGAGCCGACTGGCTTCGAACCTGTTATTTGTCCAGTGTTTCTCTATTATGTCTAGTGCAGGTCTAAGTGCATCATCGATCAAAGGCGCGGTGAGTCTGGAGTCCTCTCCATTGTGCAACTCGATGATCCATAAGCCATCCTGAGCTGCAGAGAGTCCTAATTCAGGTGTTTTCCCAGTGAGAAGGAGAACTCCTCACGGTAAGTGACGGTGAGGAGAGGTTTGGATTCGGGAAGAGAAAGAGGATAGTCAAAGGTAGCCATAACTTGATCTAAGCACCAAGGAGCGATTTATTAGCCGGTCATGTGACCGTTCGACAAACCTGCCCTGAGTCGAATTTTCCATAGGGACGTGGCTTGAACGATACTTGCGTGTTTGCTACTGAAAATGCGTTTCATTACGCGCGCCCTTGCCTTGGTGGCCTTCTTTGGTCTAACCGTCTCTGCATGTATGTTTTTTTCCGTACGCATGTTATAACGGTCTGACAACGTTCTCAGCGCCCCTCGAGTCGATCGAACCTGAAATTGTCATTCAGGCATCCTTCCCCGAGCAAAATCCGTTTGGTCGTACGTTACCAGTGAACGAATAGTTATAATTCTTCTCTGACGCGTTTTCATAGACATAGTCAACGGTGAACGTAACCAAATCTATCTCTTGGTCGAAAACAAGAGTGACCAGAATGTGACGCTCAACTCCGTTGGTGGTTCCTTCCACCATCCTGATAGCGGTGCCCTACTGAAGAACGTCTGTGTCTTCAATTTTACCGTCGTTTTGGCGCTAAACCACAGTTTCCTATCCAGATAAGTTCCCTCACTTATGGTTACCCGTTATTGGAAAAGTCCAAGCTCCAGGTTCCTTATACGTTCTACTCCGAGTAAGTTGTGCACCTTTCTTGTGCATCTTGGAGCCTAATCCGATTTGCTGCAGGTTCAAGGTATGCCCACCACTAACTTTCGTTCCTTTTATCCTCTCATGTCATTAGCCTGGGGATCTCCATCTTAACATTTGGCTGGAGCACTCCGTAGATGTATGTTTCAACACATCTGAATATTAGTAGTTGACTTGCTCTTCCAGGACGTCAAGTATCGCGTTACGGCTTTTGACTCCGTTGTGACCATTGTGGAACCCGAAGGTTCTTGGTTCGACTTGAAGCTGTCAGTTTCTCGTTCAGTCACGATACTTGTTACTCAAATTTTCATCCAGTATTTCTACTTATTTGATGGTCGCTGCCTTCCTGGGTGGAGCCTCTTATTTCATTTACCTAACCTACTTCCCGGCAAAGAAAGCCAAGAAATCGAAGCGCGGTCGCCCTGAAATTAGTGCGCCTACCAGTAAGGTTACGGTCACATCTAGCGGGGCTAGGTATGAGGAGGAATGGATCCCAGAGCATCACTTTAAGAAAGTCAAGACACAGAAGCCTACCGCTGTGAGCAGTGGTGAGGATGTAAGCGGCGCGGAGACAAGTGGAGCTGAGGGAAGGCGACGCAAGGGCAAGAAATAGCTCTGTTCTGTTTGTTGATCTAGCTTCCGCACACCTCTATTGACATTGAATAATGCATAATCATACATGGACCACTAAGTTCAACGCTCAGCGATGATGTAGTGTGTCATGTGAAGTAGGCGGAATAGTCAAGTATGGCTCGCCCATTCAGACATCGATTTTCTTGTACCCCTTCACCTAGCATCACAGGACAGTGTTCAATTGTTACAGCACACAGCACACAAACCAACATACTTTATTCTCGACGAGCATTTGAGCGTACTTCTCTGACAGCCACCGACAGTTCTCCATTGAGTTGACTCCCTCATGCCTCTGGCATTTGACAAGTTCGTCTCGCACCAACCGGGCTTCCATGGCTTTGATCCATGACTCGCGAAGGAAATTCTCGCGTTCCTGAAGTTTAGCTATGTGCAAACCGACCCAAGTCAGTTTCATAGAAATAAAATGCAAGCAACAGGACGTCATGTCTAGGTCATGGTAGAGCACTAACCTCTGATTAGTTCAGCTCTGTCGTCTGACATGCTAGTGTGGTTGTTAGTGCGTAGCCGGAAATCGGAAGAGCCACTCGGTTTTGTTTGTTTGGTTCCATTAGGGCTAGTAAGTTTGCCGGTCAAGTGTTTGAAGGCTGCTTCCCCCACCAGTACCATACCGCTAATATGCAACAATACATTTGCGGCCACTCGAAGAAACGTACGTATCTGGCAAATGGACCTAAAACCAATGGCAATTCGCTCAAAGCGGCCCGGGGTAGGTTTCTGAGAGTCTACAAAAGGTTCCCGTGACAAATCTGACGACCATCGGTACATATGACAATGCAAAATGATAGAAACTGCTTGAATTGGGGCAATGTAGAGGGTAGCCAAATTTCTGTCGCAAGTTATGCGTACGCGTCTTGCAGAGCGTCGTGTATGGATGCTACATATGTGAAGATATGATCACCAGGCCGTGCGATCCAGCCCTCCCAGATCGTATGGTCACTCCAGGTCAGAAGCGCTCTTCCCGCCACTCGTGCGTTGCAGATGTCTTATTTGCTCCGCGTGCAACTTGCTCTCCCTCCTATCCTTTCGGAATTGCCGGAGAACAAATACGATGGTGCATATGGTGATGCAAAGGATCACGCTCTCCAGCAGCGGCATCAGCTGTCCCATCAGGTTCTGCACGAGTTCCTCCTCGTTGATGAATAGTCCCATTATAAGTGTTACGGGCTCTCAAACTTCTGATGATCAGGTCCAACATCGTCTAGCCAACGAAACATATACTTGCCTAGGCTCGGGTTGCACTTCGGTTGACGTGTCGAGGCACGGGCACGGGGTGTCCCCGTTTGAGCGTTAGAAGGTGTTGAAGCGCCTCGAGGACACTTCATGTTCTCACGGCTGGTGCCCGCCTAGTACTCCCGCATCATTGATGTGTGACACGAGATCGGGCCGGTAAATTTATTCGTCATGTGCTATGATATAGTGCGCACAAGAACATGCTAATGGGATATGGAGGTCGATGTTTAGATACCCAGTTCTAGGTGTATATAACTGGATCTGCGTGATGCTGGCATCTCCTGAAACGAAAGACCTTGCCCCGTGCAAATACCAGATCGCATGCCAGTGAGTCCATGAGTACTTGAGCCGTGACGTGAACACATGAATACCACCGGGACTGTCCGACGGAAGCACAGTCGTGGTTCCCGCGCCCCGAAACACCGCAGGAGCTGTCAATCACAGGACTCAGATCAGCATCCTCGTGGGTAACCAGTAAGCTGGTGACTAATTACTACCCACAAACTTTTCTTTCAAAGGCACCGTCCTGGCAGAAGGAATCATCTAAATTCTTCGCCGAGTAAGGGCTCAAGATGGGGGTCATATCATTCTGTCCCGGGGTCCTAGCAACATTTTCTTGATGGAATGTGTTCGGATTGCGTGTGCGTACATGCTTGGCGGTTAAGGGACACATGACATCTTGCCAAAGCGAACTTCACTGATCATTCGATATCGTAGACTTTAGCTAATGTGCTCGGCGCAGTGCATGCTTAAGATAATGATCTAGTATGGAAATCGGAATACCTTGCAAGTTCGAGAGTATTGATTGGCAAACGATTCGGAGTGGGTGACATGTACACTATGTGCAGGGACTGCCCGGAACGGCTATAGGTAGACTTTGCACTTCCTCGCTTCCCTGAGCATATCGTCAGTAATCTCATAGATTCGATGCCAGCTCCTGGAATTACAACGGAATTGAGACCCAACGGAACCGTGGAATCCTATTCAGATATTCACGATGGTCTGATCCCTCTACACTCTCTGCATCGCACGGTCGTAACACCACCTGGGAAGTTGACCATGTGTTCCTCTCGAACCTTGTTCGCGATGGGAACAGCGATCAAGAAGGATTGAAGGAAGTAGTACGACATGCGCGGCCCTGATATTTGCGTGGCGAAAAAAAAGATTGCAGGACGGGGGTGACTTGGGAGAGAGTTTCATTGCTTGCGGTGCTAGGCGGGCTTCAGAAAGTTACCAAGGGAATTTCCCGAGTCCTGTCTACGGACCTCATTATCATGAATAAGAGATCGCTTTAGACACACTTATCTGAACAAGAGCAAAAGCTAGAGTGACATGGACTCCGGCCAGCCCTCCGTATACGTTGCACCGGAAACGAGCTGCACGTCCCATTGTTCTGCCCTAGGGATACTTCAACCAGGGGACTACCGGCACACGTTCAATGTCCCGACCGAAAGAAGGCACAATATTTAATATAGAACGAACGGTGAGTTAAATTATAAGCGAGAGCGTTGAGGGCCATGATGCTGCTTAGCGCAAGAGAATCAATGCTCGACGGACGCGAAACACAAAAGCTCACGGAGGAGTGAGAAATTATCCATTGCTCCCGAAGGCATTTCCACGAAAAACTCCGGCCAATCTAAGGTGATTTATGAACCACGTTGACAGCACACCTTTACTTTCGCAGAGAGCTCGATATCGATATCCTCGATTTCGCATCATACCCCGCCATGCGAAGAAACGACGGAGTATCACAATTTGTGACGTTTGGACTCGAGGTTAATCTTCCGGACACTCTGAAAGGCGGGTAGTCCGACGTCTATATTACAGGTATGGCTTGTGATCTTGATTGGCAAGACACCCCAACGTCGTTCATGTGAGTGGAAGGAGCATGATGCTGCATGCGGACCTGGTATCGGAACGCGTTGGACGCTTGGTAATTGCGAAAAATGTAGTCCTTCGAAACGAAGAAATAATTTGTTGAAGAAACGCTCAAGAGAGTGCGGAAGACGCGCCTTGTCAAGCTGTAGCCTGTGTTTAGGTTATGAGGCCATCGCTCGACTGTCCCCTTGGCACATATCTGAGGCCATGGCATAGAGCCTCCATCATGGTGGACGTTGTTGGTACTAACATATGCATCAAGTCTGCCGAATTCGCTCCAAGGAGCAGATATTACGTCGATATTGAACGGCATCGAGCGGATCTACATGAGGTACTCAATGCTTGATGATCATACATGCCAGTGGACGGCGGGTCTGCTAGCCTGAGCAGATATTGGTATTCTACTATCTCGGTGAAGCAACATAAGTTGGGTAGCACAACTGAAATGCGGATAACCTCACCACTACCTGGGCTCATTGGCACCATCCGAAAGATTGTCTATTGTCACAGAGCACCAGAGAGAGTGAAAGAAGAGTGTTACAAATAGGTAACTTGTGCCCTGTGTGTTGCTGGGTAAATATACGATTTTGCTTGATGGGCGTAGACAGAACAATTATTGCACTTGACAGGCAGCGTAGCAGACGTGAATGGGATGAATGAAAATCAAACAGGCATGAGTGAGGAGACGATGAGTGAGCTGATTTGCGTTGTACATGACCACGACCGAACACCATAATAACAACCAAGGAGGTGAATGAGGATGTTCTGCAGACAGATGGGTGAAGAAGATGGTGGTGTGGGGAGTAACCGGCGCAAAGGTGTGGTCTACAGTGTGAAATAGATAACCTGTGGTAATCTGGGCTACAGTTCATCTGGAACATTGATAGAAAAATACGGGTGGTGCAGGGCTTCCCGCACAGTTATCCGTTGAGCCGGATCAAAAGCAAGCAATCGCCGCACGAGATCCAAAAAATGTTTGTTGATTTGATCGTTGGGTGGTATAACCTCCTACATCCAAACAAAGATTGGTGGATCATCATAGGAAGGATGAATGGAGAATTACCACGAGTGGTTTGGTTGCGCGAACATCCTTCTTGCTCTGCCGCGAGGCTTTGGGCTTTGGCCAGTCGAGTCGTGGGCCTTCCTTGAAGAACTCGGGCTTCGACCGCGCTCCTGCACGGACAAAGCGATCGGGCATCTTTCCCATAACGGCTTCCATCATAGCTAAGTGCTCGAGATTATCGTGAGTTTGATAGAGGGCGACGCCGGTATAAAATTCGACGAGAATGCATCCAAGCGAGTATGCATCACACGGGTATGACCACCCTAAACCTGCGGGACCAGAGCTCACGTAAGCAAAAAAGCGACTTCGAAAACTAGCAAGCCCACCAAGGATGATTTCCGGTGCTCGATAGTGACGTGTCGAAACGACTGTCGAGTGATATTCTTCCTCGAACGTTGCAGAACCAAAATCTATGAGATGAATGTCCGTGGATTGAAGTATCCGTTTCGTCCGAGGTGGGGCGTTGCGCTATGAGTGGAAATTCGGTTACATTCGATTTGGGTCCAAGGAAGGGCAGCCACTCGCCTTTCCCGGTACGGGCACAACGGCAAGCCTGTAGTCGTTGTGTACGAGTAAGATGTTTTCCGGTTTGAGGTCTGTATGAATCAAATGGAGATCATGCAGAACTAGATAATGTACGCGGCGTAAGTTACACCCAGATACAGAAAGGCTATGACTTACAGGCAACGCTGCCAAGCAATTGCCTGGCAAAAGATTGTATGTGGTTTCGGGGGAAGGGGGCGAATTCGTTTTCCTTCAGAAAGTCGTATACACACATGCCCAATAACTCGGAAACTAGGCATATATGGTTTCGGTGGTCAAACCAGTGGAGTAGATGAATACATTTACTACAGTAATGTTAGCGTTCCGCAAATTACTACTCGAGATTTGGACCGACTGTATGTTTGCGGGGTCTCGTTCCTTGAGTTTCTGGAGGACCCGTATCTCGATCTTGCTCGCGTCACGGTACTTTGGGATGGCACGGATGATCTTGATTGCTACGCGGTTCTGTGTCTGGACGTCGACTGCTTCCACCACCTTACCGAAGGTCCCTTGGCCAAGGAGGCGAACGGTGCGATCTGTAAGGGAGAAGTAGTTGGAATGGGAGTGCGAAGCGAAGGACTAGGAACTTACAACGATTATAAATTAAGTCGTCTGGGACAATAATATAGTGACCTTCCTTATCATCGCAAGGAACATTGGGAGGCTGAAAAATAATTAGCGCGCGGTTCCTGACGAGCAGGATAGCGAGCAAAGTGTTACGTACGTCTGTGGTTACAGGCCCACTACCACTAGCCCAGGACTTGGTAGAGGGCATGGCGGGCTGTTGCTGGATAGTGGTAGCAACCTTCTTGACGATGGTCCCACGGGATTCGTCAGCTTGATCGCGCTTCCTCTTCTTTTGCACAGGTGGCACCAGGACTGCTGAGGAAGTGGTAGCAGACATGGCCTGGGCCTCTGCGGCGGCGCGGGCTCTGGTCCTAATTGGAGCAGAGTATGGAGGGGGTTGATAGGAAGCAGAGTATGGGTTGGTGTGGGTCGTCGCAGGAGATATGGTGGAGGGAGGGGGGGTGTCTTCAATAACGATTACTTCACGAATTCTACCATCACTATCGACTTCTTGTACTTCGCTGTAACTGACTGTGAACTGGTGGGGCCTCTTACGTTTGCGAGAGAGGACTGGAGGGGTGGGCATCATGGTGGGATGATTGGAGCGAGGCTGAGCGAGCGATGGTGGATGATACTGGTCTAGAAGTGGAGGGAAAGGGTGGCGATGAACGACTGCTTGCATACCTTTGAGATGGTGGTGAGGGAAGGAGGAAGAGAGAACGAGAGAGAGATTGAAAGCCAGCAAGCCAGCTCAACTTGTCCGGCTCCCTCTGAGAATGCGACACAGGATCGAGTACTGCTTGTTGTCTCTTGTTTTGCCACTCAGAACACGGACCACCATTCGATATCTCGGAATATCCCATAATATCGGGCCTCACAGAGAACCCCCACGCCCGCTACCGGTCCCTTGGCACACGGGTATGGCTCGAATTGTGCTAATGTGCTGCTCGACGCCCTCTCGGCAGTCGAAATTATTTTTCGCCTGAATTTATGCCCAAAATGGAAAGTCCTTGCAAATTTTTGTGCCGAAACGTGACCGGCGGTTCCCTGTTTGCTCGTCACGCGGGACGGTCACGGAAGAGAGTGGTCCTCGCTGTGCCCGTCGACGAGTTGTGCCCGCTCATAGCGAGCTCGTCGTCCCCCGCGTCTTCCCCCGCTCACAGCATGCGTGGTCTTCCGTTCCCCACCAACGCAGTCTTCGACCGTGACCCACCCAGCGAACATGGAACCCCCTTCAGCACCGCAGACGATATTCCGATTGATCCTGCCCTTGCAGGCGGCCCAGCCATCGACCCACCCACAGCCCGCGCCACAGATGCACATACAGACAGTGTCCAACAGGTACGGTTTGTCTGTTACACATTTTGCTCCTACTTGGCAACGAACGCGTCGCGTGTTGTAATTAGTGTCAGGCGTGGTCAAACTCATCAAATCATCAACAGCTCCGTCACACCGCCCTCCGGGACGAATATATCCCTCCCTACCAGAGGAATTACTCCCAAGAACCCCTGCGGTATGACTTGGGGCCCCAAGGTGATCCGTTCGCACCCCAGCCACCCGCGGCTTATCTGCCGATCCCCGTGACCGAGGTTCCGCGGTTCCCTAAACCGACCAGGCGAAGGAGGAAACCTAGGCGCGAGGAAGAATGCGGGTTTTGTCAGGGAAACGACGCAAAGAACAAGCACGGCCAGCCCGAGCTCATGATCTCCTGCGAAGACTGTGGCCGGAGCGGTATGTCTCATCAAGATGTACCTTGTGCACAGTTTCATGATCGTGTCTGCCAGGACATCCAAGCTGCATGGAACTTGACAAGGTCGCGCAGCTAGTTCGATCCTACGCTTGGAAATGTATCGAATGCAAGATCTGCGAAATTTGCCGAGAAAAGGGAGACGATGTATGGGCTCCATCTTAGTTTACGTGCCATTAACTCACACGTCCATAGGCCAGGATATTGTTTTGTGACCATTGCGATCGAGGTGTGTCATAACCTGTACTATGCTTCTCGTTTGTTCACACCCTCACTTTCACAAGGTTGGCACATGGACTGTCTCCGACCTCCGCTAGAGAAGGAACCACCTGGTCAATGGCACTGTCCTATGTGCCCGCCACCCGATACTCTCCCTCCTAGTACTGATTCTGTTTTGGCTCAGCAAGATGCTATCTCCCTGCCACTACACTACCCCTCTGATGCAGACCGACCGACCACTCACCCAATACGAATGGACCCTGGGGAGGATATCCAAATCGATAATTCATCCTCTGATGAAACCTCGGATTCGGATTCGGACGAAACAGTGAGCGCTCCCGTGGCGCTCCATCTTCAGTCAGTCAAGAAGAAGAGACCCCCTAAGCGTACAACAGAGACTCAGACTCCACGACCCGCGAAACGCATGCGCATCAAGGTGCACTCCCCCGCACAACCGTTGATCGTACGGTTGCGCCTTCCTCCCAAGGGTAAGGGCAAAGAACGCGAGGACGATGCGGAGCACAATATTTTCGAGGATCTTTTACCACCAGCTGAGAGAGATACGTCCAAGACGAATATTGACAACCTTGATAGGACAAGGTTCGAGAAGAGCCGGCTGGCTGCTGAAGTGCGTACCTATTGTCATGCTGTCCGACATTGCTAATTAATGCTTTGTCCAGGAGAAACTATATCCGGCTCCGGTACCATTGCCTTCGGTTGCTGAGAGCCCAGATACGCCGGTAGCCGGCCCATCTTCGCGCCCCCTTCGCTCCGCCACCCTCCATCAAATATCAATACCTCCTTCATTTCCACCCGTCTCTCCGGCACCATCCACGCCGAGTCTTGTCCCATTGACGCCAGGAACTTTCTCCAAAACTCCGAACACCCCTACTGTCGCTGACGGACAATCGACGTTACGTATACGTACCATCCGTTTTGGACCCTATGACATTCACCCTTGGTATGATGCCCCGTTTCCTGAAGAATACGCAAATATACCGGACGGAAGGCTGTGGATATGTGAGTTTTGTTTGAAGTATATGCGGAGCCGGTTTGCATTTGGTCGACATCGAGTGAGCTCTTGAATGAATGTGTGCAACATGCCGTGTAGTTGACCCAGGATTTCAGATGAAATGTAAGGCTCGCCATCCGCCGGGTGACGAAATTTACCGCGACAGCTCGGTTTCTATATTCGAGGTGGACGGCCGCAAGAACAAAATATACTGCCAAAACCTTTGCCTTTTATCCAAAATGTTTCTCGACCACAAGTCACTCTTCTATGATGTTGAACCATTTCTTTTCTATGTTATGGCGGAGACCGATGACATTGGGGCTCATTTCGTGGGGTACTTTAGCAAGGAAAAATGTTCACCGAAACAATACAACGTAAGTTGTATAATGACACTTCCGGTACGACAACGACAGGGCTGGGGAAATTACCTCATCGATTTCAGTATGTCCAAAGTCCCTGTATCGTCTCAGCTGTTAACGAGATGCATACCAGGTTACCTATTGTCCAAGAAAGAGCGCCGCGCGGGTTCCCCTGAAAAGCCTCTTTCGGGCCTGGGCGCCCTTAGCTACAAGAACTACTGGACACTTGCACTTATGCGCTATCTTAGATCAGCCCCCCTGAAACCCAGCCTCGAAGGTCAGCCTCTTTTTCGTTTGCACATGGGTTGATTGCCTCACACTAGGTGCCTTGCATACTATCTTAGACATCAGTAGAGCCACCTCTATGACCGTCGAGGACATTTTTACGATCCTTGCGCAGCAAGAAATGATAACAGTGGACACCGCGTTCTCGAACTCTGCTCGTCCATCTCCTGGACAGTCGATCAAGTTTCCGCGTGGTCGCAAAAATGGTATCGCGAGGAAGCATTTGCAGAGGCCCAGTTCGCAGAAGCAAATGGAAGGGGGAGGAAACAAGTCTAACACTCCATTCGTCGCTCCCGCGCACTACGATATTTCATGGGATCAAGACAAGGTTGAACATTGGTTGACGACCTGGGAAAGCAGAGGATATCTGTGTCTCAAGTCAGAGAAGCTGAAATGGACACCATTTGTTCTGTCTCGCACCAAAACAGGTGCGGAGCTTTTGCAAACTGAAGCAGGCCCAGATTTTGCTACTATCGGCCGAAGTGGCACATCTCGGAGCCCAGTGGACGGCGGAACGCCCGTACCGGACATTGGTGATCATGCCAAATCTCCATGTTCTGGCGGCCAAAGTTCATCCAACGGGCAGAGCGAACAAAGGGGAATTATTCATGGTGGAATAGAAGTGACCGCAGCCCAGCTCTTCGATGATCTGCTCATGGCCACCCCTGCCACGCCGAAGAAGCAACTGAGAGACAGGGTCAGGAATGTTAGCGCCGACTCCATTGCGATGACCACGCGGTCTGCTTCCGCCCGGGCAATGCCGGATGGTGACTCTAGAGCTTCCGAAGAGAATGGCGATGGTGTAGTTGGCAGTAACACCAATGTCCTACAGGAGCTTGAAGCCGTTCCTCCAACTGTGCCAGTCAAGCGTCGCCGTGGCCGTCCTCCCAGAGCTCGACCGACTGACGAGGCTCCTGTCGTATCGGAGCCTTCGACCGAATCTGGACCGACGTCACTCCCCGAACTGGCGGCGTCGCCTCGAAAGCGCCGGAGGCTCAATTCTCCCTCTTCTGAGGATCCTCATGCGTCCTTGGACCTTGCTGATGCTGAACGGCATGATGACCCTGTCGATCAATGTACGGTTGTTAATGGGGATCAATTTCATCAACATCAGGATTCTGCACAACCTCCGTTGGATACAAGTCCTGCTATCGGGCCTAGAGAAGAGGAATTGGAGCACAACGAGGGCCTACGAGATGACTCGGGACTGCAGGAATGCGCTGACGTGAAATCCGAAGACCCGGAAACTCCCCTCACGGGATTAACTAGTCGGCACAGCGTTCCGAGTGACGACACCGTCTGCGTTATTGAAGGTGTCAATGGTTGTACGGCTCTACGCAAGGTTTCAGAGGAAGGGGAGGGGACGTCGCCAGCCGGGGATGGAGGTGCAATGGAGGTGGTGGTCGAGGAGGACTCGGACTTGGATGCTGAGGGAGAGCCAGACGATGAGATCTGAGTTATCAACATATGATCATGTATTCTTACAGATTCGTCTAATCGACTGTGATAGTATGATAGATTTATTACTCGCTTAGTAGGCGATGCGAACTGGAGCGCCTCCACGGGTTGTTTGTTTTGACTAATTTGGGTAGCACCGCAAACGAGCCACAGCAACTTGCGCGAGCGGTTCACGTCCGGTTCATCGTGGTTCAGTAGCAGAGATGGACAACTCACAGACCCATGGGTAAGTACGTCCCACATCGAACCCGATATATATATATATATATGTAACCAACAACACGCAGCGACCCAGCCTTGACCTTTGGACATCTACAACGTGACCCTAATGTCAGCAACGTTTCGGTGAGGAAAACTCACCTCTTCGCCTCTGCAACTTGTAGCCTTATCGATGGGTCCGTTGCAGAGCCTCAATCAAGCGCTTGGTTCTCATCTTACTTCACGGTCCACTTTTCACGACAGTACATTTAGACTCACCGACTCGCCACCCACTATCCTCGACTCGAATGGCGGTGGTGCACGACCCCCCCAGCCCGTCGCCGGTCCTTCACGTTCCCCCATACATGAGTTTACCGTCCCCCTGACGTCCGATGGACCGTCCATGAACGTACTGAAACGCAAGCACCACACTGACGGCCCCAATGCAATGTCGAACAGCCAGCTGGGAAAGCGACGGCGGGAAGTCGAGGAGCTGGCAGAGTTCGACAGCGACTCCGTTCATGGTTCGAAGCATTGGACGGATGACGAGAAGACCAAGTTGTTTACCTGGCTTATGGATCTGACCGAAGACGAGCATTGGAACTCTCTCCGCTCGACGAAGAACTCGTGCTTTCGAGAGGTACGTATTGGTGCATGACGATAGTTCCTTTCTTCATCTTCGACTGTAGTGCGCTATGGAAGTTTTCGGCGGGAAGAAGACATATCAGGCTCTCAAGGGCTGCTACGAGCGCAACTTCAATCTATTTAAGCAGATATATACCTTCGAAGCCTACCACGCACCATCCGGCAATGGACCCTTCAATGCTATCATAGAAGGGGACAGACTGCGAGAATATGAGCGCCGCCTTCAATTGGCACGGAAGGCTGGCTGTGATGTTGGAAACCTCAATGCAAGGACCATAGACCACTGGCACCGAAGCGGGTGGTACAATCTATTTTACCGCAGGTGCGTCACAGTCAGTCGGCCGACCGTCAGCTCAACAACAACCTCTTGCAGATGGAATGGCGACCCAGCGATCTCTCGTCCCTCTACTCGCCAGAATACATCAGGTGTGGGAGGCGCAGTCATCAACGATGAAATCGAAGACGATGAGAACCCAATGGATATGCCGGATCATCCACCTATTCAACCTATTCAACCTATTCCACCTCCGCAGTCTGCGCGTACACCACCTTACTCCCAGCCCCCACATCCCCAACCTTCATCTAGCTTGCCTCACCTCACTGTGGAACCAGGGCCGTCAAGTTCACCTAGTCGGCCCATGATTCCGGGACCCAACCATACGCCGCCCCCACCCGAACCATCACATATTCATTTCTCCATCCCACAGAATTTGATGACGGCCTGTCTTCAACTACTCCAAGCACAAGTTCAACACAGTAAGCTCAAGATCGATTACCTACGCCGACGTGAAGAACGAGAAGAAAAAGAGAGCTCGGCACGTCAGGAATTGGAACGCCGCCGATTTGAAAGGGAGCAAACAGATCGGGAGAGTAGCAAGGAGTCCGGGATCAAACAGCGTGCTCAGCTTGCGATGGAACTGATGGGCAATCCGATTGTAGATGCATCTGTGCGGCAGGCGGCGGTGGACTATTTGACAAGATTACTCTCCGCCGATTGAACTGGCTCAGTTTGTTTGGTCTCCTCACGAACACTAGTATTTTTAGTGCGTCATCTTCAGACTCTCACTTGTTCTAGTACCGTAAAGTAGCGAGTAATACCCATTTGTAGTTTGTCGTTGTAATAATACATGTTCTTTTTCATGTAGGTCTGGCCAAAACACAGTTTGCAGAACCTAGTCATACCCTGAGTCAACATCAGTGCGTGTTGTCCACGCGAGGACCGCAATTGTTGGTTTACATGCGTCTACCTTCCATCTATCATAACATCTTCACGCGTCAACTAGACAGGCAAAAAGACGTTCCGTTCGTACGATAAAGTGGCAGTCGACTTCGTGGTGGTTCTACATGACCATGCCATCAGAATGTGAGGTGGAGCCCTGAAGTTTGAGTTTCATGCTAGCCAAACGGCGATGAATGAGTCTACAGCAGGTCGAGTCTCGACGCATCAGACATAAAACTGCACAGATTCGCCCGAACGTACCGTTGAAACAGATCCAATGGCCCGTTGCTTTTCTGTTCCGTATACCCATCTTCCTGTTCTCCAGGGACGATGACTGGTCGTATGGGTATCCAGCAACTCAGTGGGCTCATACCCTGCTCGTAGCTTGCATGAGAAACGTAAAGCAACAGCCCGTCCGATGCGATGTGCACTGGGATTGTCGTTAGTCCGCTATGCTCAGCCCCTGAATCGATCGACATTGCTGATTCTGGGGAGGGCAGAAACTGAAATGGTGTTGAAGTGGGGATATCAACGGAGATCTCCCGTATTGAACGAGCTAACGGAACGATATAGGAATGTAGCACGGAGAGTGTCGTGTCTGTGTGATAAGGAATAGGAACGAAAGTCGTCGGGTATTGGAAGTTATACGAAGATGGTCGTGAATCAGATTGTTGACCGTCGGCGGTGGAACCATTGAACGAGAATACGGTCGAAGGAGGTGCAAACTTGGGCAGTTCTGCAAGTCTAGTGTCCCGCCACCAGAACCTGTACGTATTTAATGAATGGGGAACGATCGTTATTGCGAACGAGGCAGGGTACCTGAAAGGGGTTTCGCAATCTGCGATGTCCTGACCTTTCCACTTTATAACGTCGAGGACATGTAAAATCCCGTTCATTCTCCAGTTGACGTCGAGAATGCAGTCCAACACCGTTAGTGGAGGGAGCGACGACGGGAAGCGAGGAAGTAGCATTTTCCCCAAGAGACGAGACCGAAGAGTGGTATTTGGCGCTGGAGAGTAGTCGAGTCAGCATGGTTATTTGAGTTGAAAGTGAATACCAGCACATATTCCTATGACTCCCGACGTTGACTGGTAGGTGATTGCTAGACATCGCTTTCCCGTCGGTACGGGTGCCACTGCAACCCAGCTCCTCTCGAGGTCTGAAGGAAGACCGTCATCATTCGAACGGTCATCCCAAAGGCCAGGTTCCTCTTTCATCTCCAATAGCTCCGCATACATGCACCTGTTTGCCCACTTACTAGTGGACTTCTTTGACCGCCTCCGTTTGGCTTTGCCACGCTTTTTCTTCAGATGACTGCCTTCATCTGCCTCTGCCTTGGGTGCGCCGGATGTGTCTGCAAGGGATGCGTAATTCGCTATTCCTTCCCTGAGTACTTCAGGTTCTTCGTCGATGTCCTCGTCAGCCTCGTCGTCAGATGCCCCAAGACTCAGATGCGCGAATGCATCAAGCTGTCTGGACGAATCATATTTCTGAGCCCTTCTCTATACCAAATGGCCATATGCATGAGGGATCGATCATGCTGATGGGATGAACGTGACTTCACCCACCCGCCTTTGTTCTTCTAGAGCCTACACTCGGTTAGCGCGAACGAAAAGCATGATACATATCGGTGTACCTTTTCGCGTCGAGCCTCCTGTGATACCAACTTGTCGGTAAACGTAGTGGGCGGGGCTTTGTACGCTGATCTTCTGTCGGCATGTGCGAACATAATTCAGCTTGATGAGACTAATCGATCATTAGCTTAGTTGATGCCAATTGGCACTCAGTGAGCTCAATCAAAGTCACCAAGCCAAACACGAGCCCACGAGAGCAAATGAGGCCTGAAACCAGCCACGGTATTAATACTGGCTCCATATCATCCACCTGCTCTAGATCTGTGAGTGTGTACATACAGTATACATACTTCCTTTCTTGGCATGTTTTACTTGCCTTCGTATCTTGACTCCTTCGACCGGATACGAATTTCCTATGATGGCAGAGGTGTCAACTACAACTACTAGCGCCCCACAAGTAAGCATCCCGGTGATTACATCTTAGTTCAAGGTATTAAAATGTCGAAGACAAAGACCAAGGCGAAGACCAGGTACTTGAAACGCAAAAAACTTCGGAGAAAGGCTCGAAAATCATCTGCGCTTCGGAAGCCAGGGGATGCCTCTCAAGAAGGCTCTGGATCCGAGGACGAGGACCAACACGGTGATTCACTGCAAGCCATCGTAAATCAAGTTGACGACAATGGAATGAACGAAGAGAATGTAATCGCTATGGAACAAGCTGTTCAGCCCCCCATGAAAAAGCAAAGACTGATCGAGCAAGATCTTAATGCAGATTTTAGCGACCACGGCGAAATATCCAGCACGGGGAACAAAGAGCTTGGTGATGCGCAAAGACCTCTCGCAAACCTAATGGGCACTCTACCATCATTTCCGTCACCGACGGTACCCAACACACCCTCCAAATCCGTACTTGCCATGCAAGGGATCGACAAGGCTCTTATACACGCGACGGTCATCGACCCTGGAACTGTAATCCCTCTCTCAACGGCGGAGCATGACCATAACACTGGTCTCAGTTGGAAGATGCGAAGGCGATTGCTCGACCTCGGTATTACTGAACTTTTTGCTGGTCAGCAGTTGGTTACACAGGCTACAGCTACGGGTACTGATGATGAGTTGTGCAGTGCAGACCGTTCTTTTGCCTTTCCTAATTCACCACCGCCCATCGCTGTATACTCCCTACTCTCCGCCGCATGATGTATGCGTTTCCGCGCCAACAGGGAGTGGGAAGACGCTTGCATATGTCCTTCCAATGCTAGAGGTAAGTTCTAGCATAACTACCGTTGATTGATGTTCATAATGTGGCAGGTCCTATCAAGTAGAGTAGTCACTAGGCTGCGTGCCTTAATTGTTCTACCCACTCGAGATCTTGTCATGCAGGTCAGAGAAACGTTGGAGGCTGTCGGGAAAGGACGTGGCTTAAAAGTGCTCTATATCGTATGACGACTATCACCCTTCTGATCATGTTTTTTAGATTGGCACCTCAACAGGTCAACACTCGTTTGCTCACGAACAATCACAATTGGTCTCTGAAATGGACTACACGTGGGGTTTCTTTGCTGTTAGAACCACGTGCATCAGTCCTGATTTCCATTATAGGCTGTCGGGAGGTTCTAGCAAGGTCGATATCTTGATATGCACTCCCGGTCGGTTAATAGATCATCTCAATGGAACTCCTAACTTTTCATTGCAACATCTTCGTTTCTTGGTATGAGTACAGTCATTATTGCTGACTATGTTTGACCATTACGGTATTCAGGTCATCGACGAAGCTGATCGTTTGCTCTCTCAGTCGTTCCAAGATTGGTTAGTTCAGATATTGGCAGCTATTCATCGGAAACCTTCTGGGGGTGTTTTTCAAGAAGGCAGATTGTCATCGTCGGATGCGTTCCACCAATCATATTGTGATTCCCTCGCACCTATTTGCTTGGATTCCGAACGCTGCACACATCAAGTCGATGTTGACGAACGAAAAGAAGTTTCATGTCAAAAGCTCTTGTTCTCTGCAACACTCACGCGGGATCCTGGAAAGCTTGCATCCCTTGGTTTGCGTAATCCCAATTACTTCATCGTCCAGAGTCCGACTGAAGGAGAATTCGACGGGACCCCGTCACATCTCAGGTCTGAACGGTTTGCTATGCCAACCACCTTGACGGTAAGTCTTATGCCTGTTTGAATAATTATTTCATGGCAGACTGTAGATTAGGAGTATATGGTGGTTTGCGAACCGTCGCAAAAACCGCTTGTGTTGCTCCACCTTCTGCACAACTGTGATGTACGCAATGCTCTGATTTTTACCAAATCATCGGAGTCCACGAATCGCCTTGTTTTGTTGCTCCAATACTTCGAGGAATTGAGAACTTCGGAACGTGATCGTCTCACGGTTCGTGCTTACTCGAGTGACCTCCCTGCGGGTGAACGAAGAGCTATTTTGGAGAAATTTAAAGCGAAGGAGGTTGACGCGTAAGCCCTGCTACTCGCAGTTTGACGGCGCACTGACGAAGTCCGTGGCCAGCCTGATCTGTTCTGATTTAATTTCGAGAGGAATCGACATTAGCCATGTCTCTCATGTCGTGAGTTACGACGCGCCGGTCGATATGAGGAAATATGTTCACCGTGTTGGGAGGACTGCACGCGCTGGACGGGACGGTAATGCATGGACGTTGGTGGAAGAACAGGAGGTTGGTGTCCATGCACGGTATTGGAAGGCAGGGCATTAACCACTTTATAGGCGCGGTACTTCAAGGGAATGCTGAAACAGCACGATCATCTACAGAAGGTGAAGAGGACGAGGGTCACTCCGCGTGAAGTCCAGCCTCTGCGGGAAATTTATCAGGTGGGGTCTGTGTCACCGAAAACAATGTACTGATGCTTATTCCAGATGGCACTGGACCGGCTGAGAGAGGCGTACATGCGCTAGGCCTTTGATTATATAGGAGATGTATGACCGAATTTTTTGGCACAAACCTGGTTTACAATGGATTTAACCAAAGAAAAATAAAGTGAACATGATGTTAGTACGACCTAGTACAAAGGCAAGTAAACGACAAGTTTCGTTAATTTCTCGTACTGTAGATGGGCAACACGGTGTGACCCGGAATGGAGGCAATAGGGCGAGTACGAGTGGGGGGTGGCTTGATGAGAGGGAAAATGGCTAACAGACGTCGACGGATCGGGACGGGGAAGCAGAGGGCGAGATCATCACTGAGAAGTTATAGGAACTAGGGTGGGGAATGTACTACTATTCGAAGCCTATCGGTCAGGCGGCTGGCACAAAGGCATAAAGGATCCAACTTGAAGGCGATAGATAACGTCATCGAGTATGTGAAGACGTGAGACATGAAGTCGGTGGTCGGGTCACCCGCAGGTGTCTTGCGTGTGTATCCTATATATGAATGACTATCTTCATACTTTAGGGTCTGCCTACGGGAGACTGGTACGGACCGGGATTACACAGGACGAGCATTCCCTACATAGATTGTCGGTAAACCTACTACTATACTCCCTGATTGCCGTTCAGGACAGCACTGCATGTGCACTCGCGAACGTGCGCCCGCCTTGAGCTCACCGTCCTCGCCGTCACAGCTCTCGCAGCACACTGCATACCTCATGTGCATGGCGCACTGGCACGTTCGTCCTTACTCGGACGACATGAGGTGGCTGTCACACGCTGTTTGCCTCCGCCTCAGGCTCGTCCGAGTCCGAACAGAAGCGACGACGACGACACGACACGGCGTGACACTGCGAACGCGACGTGACACAATGTGCGAACCTACAATATTTGCATAGGTATTTGCTAACACACATTATGAGCAGGTCCGGTGCAGGCGAAATATGTGCCGAGAGTCGAGCCCGTGACATCGAGTCACTTCACTGAGTGCTATAAGTTACTGGCAGCAGTCCTGACTCCTTTTACCGGATAAGAGTCTCCTTCGTGAGAGTGTTGTTCGGCGAGGGGAGGAGAAGGAGGTCGTATTCTATGACTACGACTGGTAGAACATGGGTTGCACTATGGAAGGGTGAAGATCACGAGAATCTAGTTATTAGATTCTGTGGGTGTGTGGGGAGGGTCGGTCCGGCGGGTTTCGTTCGCGAATGCCAGGTCATGCGATCTGAGATGAGAAACCCGAAACGATGTGTCGAATCGCGTGATGGCCGCGATGAACCGAGAGAAAGGGCGAGGAAGGACCAAACCTTCTGAGCGCTTGGGGGGGTCGAATCGCGCCAGAGAAAATCCGCCGGAAGATGAGAGACAGGCGGAATGGACGGGCACGAAGGGACCAACCCATGCACTAGAATCAGAGATTGGGAGGTGGGTGGGAGCGAGAAAAAGAGGGGAAGAGTGAAGGAGAACGCGCACGAAGAGTGGGACCTGCCACCTTTGCATCACGTAATGGCGGCAGAGGCCTGTGCAAACTAGTAAAGCTGATGGGCCAAAAAAAATAAGCATCAAGGTGGTTATTCATAGTTCAAAGTGTTTAAATATCGAAGAATAAGAACCAGCACTGAGTTGATGGCTTAGAAGAGTAGGAACAATTGTCTTCTAGGCTCTTCCTTCTTATTAAAGGGTCTGCCTACGGAGACTAACGCCATTGATCATTCCCGTAGCAAGGGCCTCGTCCGGACCGCTCCCCGATCTCAATCTACAGTGACTGACCATGCTAGAGGACGCTGCTTGGTGGCCCACACTGATAAATTTCACCTTTTTTTGATCGCTAGTATAATCTGATTTCAGATATAAGGCAAAAATTATACAGTGAAAAGAAATGCAATGCCACAAAGAGGAAGTGAATATGAATATAAGTCACGATGGGGACGTCCGACGGTTCATTTCAAGGCCTTCTTCATTTTCTGTCGAGAGAAGACGATCATTGTTTTGACCAAAGACGACATATAAGGAAAACGTACCTCTTCCATTTCATCCAGATCATTAGTTTCAATGCGAATAATCCTCTTTCCGAGTGTCTTTTCGATCTCCTCCATTTGTAGCCATGTTCTCTTGTCATGGACAAAGTTGATCGATATACCTTTGCGTCCAAAGCGCCCGGTTCGCCCTGGATTTTGCTCGTCAAAATGGGCCCGATCCAGCCGCTACACCCATGGACGTACCGATACGGTGAATATAAGTCTCGACATCCGGCCTGCCGTCGCCAGGGTGTGAGTTTCCGCGCTCGTTCATCAAGGGAAGATCGTAGTTGACGACCATGTTTACTTGAAGGATATCGATGCCGCGGGCGATGACATTCGTCGTGATCAGGACTTTCTCCCGACCCTCCCGGAAGCTATCAATAATAGCATCACGCTCGGAAGCGTCCTTTGCGCCGTGAAGCGAGGCAACTTTGTGTCCTTCGGCAGTCATTCGCTGCGAGATTCGGTCCGCAGTATGCCGATGCTAGAGACAAAAACGTTCACTCTGAGTGGATTGAGAAGACGACGGTCACCTACCTGGCAAAATATGATGCTTTGGCCAATCGTCAGCAGCTGGTATAGTGAGACTAGAATGTCATATTTATGTTCTTCGTCACGGCAGTCCATGTAGAACTGGCGAATGCCTTCTACAGACAATTCTTCCTTTTGGAGCTCAATCTTGTTGGCGTTGGGTGCAAACTTGTTGGCAAAGTTCCGCACGTGGTCAGGGAACGTGGCAGAGAAAAGTATGATTTGAGGAGGCTCTGTCCGAGGCAAGAGACTAACAGCACACCGTATCAGCAAAGTGGAAAGCGACCTTGTAAATGTATTACTTTTTCACTCTCAACGTTTGATCTCCAAGACCATCTTGGTCAAGCATGTTATCAGCTTCATCGAGCACGAAAACCCTGATGCCTGATGGATCTATGACTCTTTGCTTGAGAAGATTGGTCATGGTTCCCGGTGTACCGACAATAATCTGAGCTGTGATCCTGGTGACATCTCGGGGAAGATTGTCCTTGATAGCGTATTCTGTCTGAACTGTAGTGAATTTCCCCATTGCTACGACAACTGACATGATTTGTCGTGCCAACTCTCGTGACGGAGCGAGACAGATAGCCTAAGAGTAAATTAGATGGCGGCTTTACAGGAATGCATTCCTCTGGCACCTGTGTCTTGTTCAGGGAAAAATCCACTCTGCTCAACATGGTAAGGACGAATGCCGCTGTCTTTCCAGTACCTGATTGTGACTGTCCAATCATATTTTGTGGTCTGAGGTATGGATCAGTAAAAGGAGTCTGCCCACGTCTATAAATGCTCACGGATTCGAAAGAAGAAGCGGTAGTGCGCGTTCTTGGATCTTAGAAGGTTTCGAAAATCCTAGCGCATAGAGTCCCTTGAGTAGATCTTGGTGTCTGTCAAACGGCTATCAGAGAAGCGTGTGGACATTACTGCAGATCGACTAACAGGCCCAACTCTTCGAATGATTTTGCACTATACAGAGGAGAGTTTGGATCGGCTTGTTGATCTGCTAGCGTTACCTAGCAACTGTGGTAAATAGGCAATCTACCCCACATGTGAGGCAAACCCACCGTGACTTCGAAGCTAGACGATATCAGATCGGTAGTCTCTGCATCATATCAGTAGGAGCACATATGAACGCCTTAACGTGCGCACCTGATCGAGTAGCCTCCGCACCTTCCGGCTTGTTTGGTTCACTCTCTTTCGCGTCTGGCTTCGCGACCGCTATTGGATTGAGTCAGTGTTCGTGTTCAGATGTTTTTTGAATAATCTTTCTACCGTCAGCCGTCTTCGGTGTGTAGAAACCATCCGCATCCTTCTCCATGACTGATTCAAATGTTGGCGGTACTGAAGAAGCTGTGATCTCGTTTCGTTTGCTGAAGACGAGTCACCTGACTAAGCATTTTTCTTAATCTAATCTAACGCAAACGCTCACAGTAAGCTGGCCATTGTAGTTCCGAGTCGTTTGACATTACCAAGATCTCTGTCTCAGTCTAGCCAAAGCGATTATGATGATTCACCCTCCATCCTCCATCATACCACCTAGCTTTGCTAGCCACGCGCTGCTGTTATTGCAGAGAGTACAGCTCGGAATATCGCCAGTCGAGCTCATTTACACGGCTCACGAACACTGGCCATTCCAACTGGGAAAAATCACCCATGCCCGCCCCACGCTTCGCATATCGGTCCTCGATTCCTCGTTTAATCCCCCAACCCTGGCACATCTAGCACTCGCCAACTCTGTTACACCGTCGTCTCAGGCTTCGCCTCATCACTCCCCCATCAGCCCTATTCCTGCGGAGCCATACAACGCCCGGATATTACTGCTCTCCGTCCGAAATGTAGACAAGTTTTTGGAGCCAGGAGATGCAAAACTCGTTCAACGACTCGAAATGATGCGCCTACTTTCACAGGACATCTGCACAGCAGACAGCACTGGCACAGGATCAGGTGGCAAACCCTCACATATGAACAGTAACGTCGCAATCGCGGTCATAGACGAGCCAACGTTCGTTGGAAAATCGACTGTTTTACTCCGTTTCCTCCAGGCAAGAATTGCTGCGCTCATCGAATCTCATTGTCCCAACACTGGCAGTATATTCGGTCGTCAATGCATATCGTACACACCGTTTCCTACACCGAAATTGACCTTTCTCCTGGGTTCTGATACCCTCATCCGCCTTTTCTCTCCCAAATACTATCCCTCTGATTTGGATATGGTCCAGTTGCTCCGAACGTTCCTATCTCAAGATCAAGAAGATTGTCACATTGTCTGCGCTCATCGGCGAAGCGCCAGTGCCAGCAAGGCATTCCAGGAGACCCAGGATGAGTTTGATGTAGCACACCAATTCGTGACAAGTGGTCGTATAGCATTTATCGACATTGGTGCCGAGGAGCAAACTTACAGCTCCAGCGACGTAAGAACGAAAGTTGTAACAGGGGATGGGACATGGAAACGGCTGGTCACAAATACGGTCGCCGACTACATCACTAATCAAGGGCTCTATTCGCGTCGAGAGAGGGAAAGTGAATAATCTATTTCAGTGCTATCGTTTACAGCTAGTACTATTACAGCGATGAATGACGAGGATTACTGGGAATACATACATGCATGCCTTATACTGAGTGGTCATTATGTTTAAGAACTACACGTGGATTGCGCAAAAGCGACAGCAACGGTCTGCAAAAGGTGAGTAGCCGAACGCTTTCACAATCTACTGATTGACACACCTCAGAATGACTTAAAGAGATGTGAATACGCGTGATGCCTTTGCTTTGGGCAGCAGCCACAGCATCGCCATGAAGGGTGACAGTTGGTACCCCAGCCTCGTTGGGAAGGATCTCGATGTCCTTCATTGCAGCGCCGGCTCCTTTCGATACTATGCCCATCGACTTAAAGATCGCTTCCTTCCCAACCCAACGCGCGGCAAACGAAGACGGAGGTGATGGCTGCGCACGGCAATAAGTGGTTTCAGCTTCGGTGAAGTTACGCTCAATAAAGGTCGGGTTCCACGACGGGATGGAGGATATTAATTCTGAATAGCGAAACCAAAAAGTATGAGACTCCTAAGGACGAGACAACGAAAGAAGTGTCACCTTGGTCAACGCCAAGACCGACAACTGAACCGGTGGACGTGAAAGCTTCGGCAATAGTCTTCGCATTCGCAGAGTCAAATGGCACAGCTTTGTCCAAGCTAGCGATATAGGAGTAGGTGCGTGTCTTCGGATCAAACGTCGCACGGGCCATGGGATTCATAAGGACAGGTTGCTCAAGCTCAGGGCTGTAGGGTGGTCCATCTTTAATTCTGACCAAGGAGTTGGATGTCATCATCTCAGACATGACTTTGTAAGCCTCCTGGTAGCGTCTCTGGTTGCGAGACTTGTATGACCCATAGACGGAGGGGTCCAGAGCAGCGAAGAGGTAGCGAGGATGGACAATGACAGCGGTGCCGCCAACTTGACCAAAGCCGAAAGAAGACTGCGAAATCGTCAATTCTAGGCACCTGGAAAGACAATTACACCTACCATGACACCGGCACGGATTCCATCCGTATGAATAGACCTCGAAGGGAACATGAGGTAATGATGAGCTTCGAATCTTGCATCAATGTTACTTTACGAATGGAAAAGCTTAGTCATATATTACGTTGACGGGAATGGATCAACGTACTCGCTATTGCGATTCCCGGGTATGATGCCCGTATTGACAGTCTGTAAGAGACCTGCCATTTGCCATGCTGCTGATCCACCCTTCGAATGGCCAAGCAGACTCTTCTGAGCCATCACAGGAACAGCGTTGCCATGAGTACGAGACATTGTTGCGAGAATGTTGTGCCATATATCGGTCTCGTTCTTCTCGTTGGCTCCGGTGCTTGTGCCGTGAATCGAGAGAACACCGATGTCGTCAGCGGTCAGACCCCAAACGGCAAGCGCACGACGTATGGGTCCAACTCGAGCGTCAGTCCCTTCAAGCATACCATAAGTTGCCAAAACTTCTTTATCCTGGCGGCGGGCCTCCTTTTCAATATCAGCAATGCGAGACGCGAAGTAATCTTCGTCATGGGTGCCATCCCTCGATTTCTGTTCCGCAATCTCGTCACGGAGCTGGGTGTGTTCATGATCGAGCCATTCCGCGATTTGTTTGCGTCGGAACGTAATCTGGCGGGACCGATGTCCAAGGTCGAGCAATGGGAGGGGATACTTAGACGGTAGCTCTCGGGCGACTGAGAGAGCGCCACGTCCAGGAGCGGGAACGGAACGCCCTGCTTTATCACTAAAATGAATGAATACATGGTTCCCAGATCATTGGTTCACAAACTTACGTTGATGTGGAGGTGAACGCTAGAATGCCACGGATTGGAGCGCCAAGTTCGATGGCAGTCTTTGCATTCATGACAATATGGACACCAGTTCCTTGGGACTCCATAAACTAATCGACTGGATCAGGAAAAGCGTGCACTTAAATTGGAGTGTTTACTCACCCCTGCGCGAGTTGTGGTAGCGGGTCGTGACATCTCCGTGGGCTCACGCCCCATGGCAAATTCGGTTTCAGCATTGCTCGTGGCCTTCATATTTGCAAATTCAAAAGAGCCTTCCTCGCTAATGTCATCGAAACCGCCAGCAATCATCACCTTTGCCTTGCCGGAAAGAATTGTATCGCATGCGATCTCGAGGGATTGAAGAGCAGTCGCGCTACCAGGAAAATGAGCTAGAGGAGAGAGGAAAGGGACTATACCGCTCACCAAGCTCCAACAGGGATTTTCACAGGGCCGCTCGAGGACATCAGGAGTAGGTTAACCCAACCGGCAACAGTGTTAATAAACCTAGACAATGGAGTGAGCGACTGAATCCAGTCTGAAGACTAGGTATGCTCACGTCTCCTGGAGGATGTCGTTCTGTACTTCTTTCTCTTCTCGGCGGTCTTTGAACATCTTGGCAAGCGACTCTGTACCTCCCATACCACTCCCTATACAGGTTCCAACTTCGGAGGGGTGAAGGTGGCGGTACAGTTCGTAAGGGTCGGTGATGCCAGACATGTTGAGGGCTTCTGCGGTGCACACCAATGCCCAAAGACTGGCTCTGTCTGTCTGAGCGATGATATCCGCTGGGATTCCGTATCTCCCAGCATCCCAACCAGTTGGTATCTGTCCAGCAACTAAGCGGCTAAACTGGAATGCCTTGGGGACGAGGACGCGAGCGCCTTTCTTGAACTTAACAAACCATTGATCACCCTCCGCGGTCCAGATGTCGCACTTGTCACCATGCTCATACTTGAACTTTTCTGCTTCTGATCGAGCAACTTCAATCGGCTCCAAATCATGGATAAGTTCGATCTCTTGGTTGAATACCTTTTTCTTCGGATCGTAGCCGCGGAAAAGTTCAGGCTCTGTAGACGCATTAATTGTCTTCAACTGCAAGCTCAATTCCAGAGAGCTTACCGATCAAGCGCACACCGGCATGCTTCAAAATGTCTTTCTCGTAACGGCCGCGCACATCCTTGTCGTCGACGGGTTCCCCGGTCTTCACGTCAACCCAGCCGACGTGTAAAGAACCGTCTTTAAGACGGCCATCGTAGTGCTTGATGAAGCCCATAATCCAAGCCATCTCAATGCAGCCTTCAATGGTAAACTCCCCCCTCGCTTCCATCTCCCATCTCGTGCGCGAGCTTCCCCAGGGACCGACTTCAGCAAATCCAGTGATAACGA
This sequence comes from Leccinellum albellum, assembly GCA_038090015.1. Classification (NCBI taxonomy): domain Eukaryota; kingdom Fungi; phylum Basidiomycota; class Agaricomycetes; order Boletales; family Boletaceae; genus Leccinellum; species Leccinellum albellum. The sequence continues at coordinate 66,317 of JBBPLX010000016.1, forward strand.
TAACTTTTTCCAAGTCGATGATGCTTTGAAGTTCGTTGAGTTCCTCAAGGGAACCTACAGACTCAAGCGCAGGGAAGTCGAACTTAAAATTGGCGCGGGGAATGACGTTGACGGTTTGCAACACCCTTTCGCCTTCAACGCCGTTAATCGTTTTGAAGTCGAGAGCATTGTCCCTGGCAATGGCGCGTCGAAGCTCGCTCTTCTCATTTAAGCTTTGGCGAATGCGAGTCGTGATCTCAGCCAAGTCTGGTAGGCGATCCATTCCACCATTCAGGTCGGCCCAAATTGGTTCAACTTGTGTGATGCTGAAGAGGAGGGGATGCATAAGTCCAAGGATGTTGAATGCCATCTCCTTCGCTGAGAAGGTGCGAACGCCGTGACTCTCGAGCTCGTGTGCAACAGTATTTGTGGCATCCATCAATCCGGTACCTCTCGTCCATCTACATATTCCAATTGAGCATGCAACACGATAAAATATCGAAGCAAATTTCTCACCCAATCACAGCCCCGGCTAAACACAGATATTCTCCCCAGCTCTCGGAGTTCCACCGCTGAAACAGGGTTTCCAGCGAAATCTTCGACTCTGAATATAGACCGTCGTTGCCAAACAGACCGTGGTTGGGAGAGAGAGGAAGGATGACCTGGGTGGGTCGCGTGACAAACTGACGTGATGCTTTCTTTGTTTTCACAGCACCGAGAATTCGAAGAAGGTTTACCAACATGATCCGATGCGCCAGCTCGGACTTGTCGTCTAAACCATCAATTTCTCGGCCATTTTCTGGTATCGCGGCGAAAGGAAGGATGTAGTCAAGGTCCATTCCGAGTGTGGCATATATGTAGTCGACAAGCGCCTCCACGTCCTGCTTTGATCCCTGATTGAAAGGGACGACAGTCAAAGCCGAACCCCGTGCTCCATAGCTTTGGTAGATAGATTGGTAATATTCGACGGTCGAGCGATTATAGCGGGAAGTGGTGATGACAATATGAGCACCACCGGCAAGCAGACCCTTAAGAATTTCGACACCAATGGAACCCTTCCCGACACCAGTAAGAAGGGCGTTCTTATCCTTGAATGTTGTACCTGACGTTGCTATTTCATGTAGGATATCGAGGTATACGCCGGTCAGGTTGCTTGAATACTCCCAGTTGCTTCCGACTTTGCGTTTGAGGTGCAGTAGTGGTACTTTATCATCGGATACAGGAGTGACTGCGGAGACTTGGGGCCGAAGGAACTGAGATGAGGAACGGCGGTTTCGCATACGCGGCCGGGTTTGCTCTGGGCCTCTCCTGAGAGAACGCACAACACCTTCGTACAAGGCTTTGATGCGGTTCTTCTGGTCTTGGCTAATTCCGGGTTGCGATTTGACGACAGTCCATAGCTTGAGCACGTCTTCTTGAACTTTCTGAATGTTGACAGTGGAAATAGTATCGCCGCTAGCCATTTCTTCGACGTATGCCTCCAACTTGCGGACATTTTCTCGTACCACCTCAGTATAAAGGATGTCACCTTTTGCCGTAACCTCGGTGTGAGGAGCGGTGGGGAACGTCACTGTGGAATAAGATTAATTAGGCAGATAACAATGGGGTCTGGTTGCTTACCATCTTTATAAACAGGGGGTTGACCTAGGACCTCTCTCGTGTTGTCAATGAGTTGCTGACCAAATTGTTTCGCAAGAGCATATGTATCGCCTTTGCTCGGGTCGCAGCGATCAATGTGATACTGCATATACGTCAAGAGCTCAGGGTCCGCTCTGTTAAGAAGAGCGATGCAACGAGCGGTGAGTTCCCGGTCGACGGTGGTTAGACGGCCATGAATAATGTCGTAATACATCAACAACGCGTCTTGACGAACCCAATTCCAAGATGAGTCGAAGTGACGGGCTTTCAATGGATCGAAGACAGGTTGTATTCCGTCAATATATGAGTCGCCATGCTCTCGTGCGACCGCATCGAGTCGAGCCTGGAGCTGTGCAGACGCAGCTTTCTCCTTGTCAAAAGCAATTTCTCCAGCACGAGAATCACGATTGAGGTAGCGCATGTAGAGCTCAATGTGTTGAGCAGCAAAACGATCCTGTTCGGCTTTGAACTTCAAAAACTCTTCGCTGTTGATCGTGGCACTTCCGGCCCCGCCACCACCACCACCACCCGAAAGTCCACTTGATAAGGATATACCAGAGCGCTGAGCGTATGCACCAACTACGGTGTCCAGCCATGCTTTGCCCTCAGTTTCAGATGACAAACGCTTGGCAGGCTCCATAGTAGTTCCCAGTAGAAGAACACTGTCGGCACGTGAGGATCCCAGTCCCCAAGTCTTTGACAAGTAACTTTTAATGGCGGAGGCGTTGAATCCTCCAGGCATCTTCCCACCAATAAGACGGGAGACGAGACCAGATGTGTATTTACCGAGGGTTCCGGAATGTCCAATACTTAGGGCGGATCCGAGTTCTTCGAGCGGAAGTTCTTCACCCTTCTCCGGTGCGGAAGTAAACTCGAGCTGGAGATCACCCAGAATTTCGTTCTGTAGCGTAGACTTCCCACCAACAAGGTCCTTGATCGACTTTGTGAGTGGAACTTCCTCGACCTTCTTCTTTAACTTTTGAGCAATGATGTAGAGAAGAATATCAGCAGCCTTGAGAGGCACATCTTCAACAGAGGCAACACTTTCCGCAGGAACAGCTGTGACAGCAGGCAGTGGAGTAGGAGTGGGTGCCGGGCGGGCGACAGGAGCGGCGGGTGCGGCCACGGCGGGTGCGAGGACAGGCTGAGCTTCATCTTCGAAGAGGTAGTAGATATCGCGAGCGTTTTTAGCGTGGCAAAGAATTGCCCGCTTGCGGCTAACAGCGTCATCCTGAGGTTCATACTTGGCTTTCAATGTCCGTGTCGCCATGCCGGTCAAAGTGGGTGATGGACCAATCTCAATGAAACGTTCAAAGTGGTAATGCGTGAACAGCAGATCTTGCGTTTCAATCCAACGGACTGGGGACGCGAATTGGTAGGACAGCAGTTCCACAAGGATTGTATACGCCAGCTTTTGCCGTTGTTCGGGTGATGCCCAGCTTTCCTGGTCCCATTTCTTAAGCACTTTGTCCAAGCGAGGCGAAGACGTTTGATCGTAAATCAGCTGCGCGTACTCCTTGGTGACAGCAAACGGTTTGGCAACTAAGTTTGGGATGTATTTTCCCACCAACATATCGGGATTGAGCAGGGAAGGGTTGATCTTCTTGGATAAATCTGACAAGGCTTCATTAGTACTGCGCAGTATAGGAAGTCGAACTGAACTCACAAGCCCTGAATGGCATAACGCCTGCCCAAAGGTATCTAGAATGGAAAGGTACGTCGATACCAGGAAGAGGAATTGTTGCGAAGCCTCGTTCAAGTTTAATGTATCCCTCGGACTCCTGAAGCTCTTTGGCGCGCCCGAATGATTCCGAGACAATGTCACTCAACATTTCTTTCACTTTCTCCACAGTGAAAGTCTCGGTGAGCTATATACGTTGAATCAAACCATGCTTCATACAGACACGAGAGAAGATACGAACCTTGGCAATGTCGATCTTTTGGACCTTTAAATAATTCAAGACATTGGTCATCGTCTGTAACGCAACCAACTCTCCTGCACAAACATATTGTTGACCCTGAAATGATTTGTTAAAACTTGCACTCGCGAATACGTGTTAGGGACTTACCTCAACATTGTAATTGACGATTTCAAGGAGAGTGCTCGTGCCCGTAGAGATAGAGTCAACAACTTCACGTAGCGCGGCGTCGGTGAAAGTCTTCGAGACACGGCTCGGATTCACAGCACACATGGCATAGTTGGACCGGTTGTGAGCATCGCGTTCGACGGCGCGCTGCATGGTTATACCACGATAGAACACAACGTCAACAAGTGCGGAGATATGGAGAACATCAGCCATAGAGGCGAGTGCAGAGTACTCTCCAAGCGAGTGACCGGCGAAGGCACAATCTTTCTGCACGAAGCCTTTGGCACGCATGTCTTCGAAAGCGGCCTTTTCCGTCACGACCAAAGCAATCTGAGCGAATTGTGTGGCAAAAAGCAAGCCGTTGGGGTGGCTGAAAGTGTACTTTGGAGCGCGTATGTCAATGTCCGCGAAAAGAGGGAGCGTCTTGACGTTGCCATCCTTGTCCATGGTATCGTATGTCATATCCATATAACGCCGACGTATTGCTTGGCCTTTAATACCACCGAAATGAATAGTTTTCTCCTTTGGATTGTCCTTGACAATCTCGATGATTGAGAATCCGTAAACTTCAAGAAGGTGGGCATCGGCGCCGTCCCAGGCCGCACGGGCTGCAGGAGAGCTATTGTAAAGGTCCATGCCCATTCCTGGTTCCTGCGATCCTTGACCGGTGAACACATATACTGTGGTAGCCTGGGCAACCTCCGCGGTGCCTTCGAGAACCTTTTCGTCTCGCTGATTGGACGTCTCCACTTTGACAACCATGTTTCCATCCCGCATGCCGATGTGGCGCATCTTGACCGTTAATTCATCCCCTGGCAGCACCATACCGACGAACGAAACATCATATCTATAAAAATGTATGAGCACGAACTTAGCGAAGACCAAGTAGACACCTTACGCGATTACTCTGTCTGGATTGCCTTCAGCAACAATGTTCTCAACATAGCGTCGTGTAGCAGCGCTTGACCACATGCCGTGGGTGATGGTCCCGGGAAGAGAAGCAAAGTCCGAGAAATACGGGTTCACATGAATAGGATTGAAATCGCCAGATATGATTGAGTAGGGTTCGTTGGAGAAGGGGGCAGTAAAGGTAGTCGGGGCGTTGTTCGAAATTGTATATCCTTCATTTGTCAGGGGCGTAAGTCGACCTTCGGGAACGCCATGGCGCTGAAGATAGGCCACCACGGGATTGCCTTGGCATCCTTCTTGATTAAACTCCACCGAAGCGACCTTCTTCAGTCGCTTGAGCTGATCACGCATGTATACGTCTCCACTGACGCAAACATCACGATACGAAGTTTTGTCCTTGAAGGTGACCTGAGACTGTATGCGGAACACAAGAGTCATACCGGCCTTAGGAGGAATAGTTTCATCTTCCCAGAGTAGCCATTCCTTGGACTGGAGTACGCCGACAGCGGCATCATTGTGCAACTGGACGACATAGTCGGGTTCATCTACCGTCTCAAAAGTGTTCACGTAGTCGTCGAAACGTCCGCGGTAGAGGAAAGATGACACAACCTCGATGATTGGTTGACCGTCACGGAAAACATGGCCTTTGACTCGAACAATTTTGCCAGCATCTGTGTTCTTGACGGATGTGATACGAGCGTCTGCAATACACGCGTCGCCTGCCTCCAAGGGCCTAGCACCTGGAACCAGACGGAAGCCATTGGATAGGTGGACAAGGTTTAATAGGTCGCCATTAATCGCATCGGGGAATATGGACCTCATGATAGCCTACCAGGGTGGTGGGTCTGAGCTATTTTAACCGTGCAATGGCAGTACTCGAAGGACTTACCTGCCAACCCGTCACGATAGCAAAATCCATCGGTGCTTTGACAGTTTCGGCGCGTGCAGTCTTGAATGCCTCGTTCTGGTTCCCGACGACGTTGCAGAAGTTCTCGACATCTTCAGCGGAAATCACGACTTCCGGACCAATGAATGTCTCATGGACATCAAGGTTCGGTCTCGACCGGTCTTCCCCAAACCACAATTTCCAGTAAAAGTCTTTGATGCGGCCATTGCGCCCTTCGGACACTTCGTGAATAGGTACGGAACCCATACTCGGGACATATTTGAACTTGAGAAACAAAGGGACTGATACATCCTGACGATCCTCGAAGAACGTCACATCAATCAGACCAGACGATGCGGTATAGGTGATCTCGACGGCCTTAAAGTCGGCTTTATGAGGACCACAGGATCGTCCTGCACCATAGACCCTCACTGAGGTCGGAGATCCGTCCTCGGTATCCACCACAACACGTTGTCCACGGCGCGGAGCAAGGGCTCGACGCAGAGGATTGTCGATATACATCTGACCTTGAGAAATGGTCTTCGAAGTCAACAGAGCTTTAAGCCAATTTAGCTCCGAGCCGGAAATTGCCTCCAGCCACTCTGAAGTTTCAGGAATAGTATCGCCAATTTCGTAATTGGTGGAGGAGGAAGATTCTTCACATTCAACCTCGTCAGGAATATCCACCTCCTCAGCCGCGGGAGCAAGGTAGTCAATGGTAGGGACTTTGGAAGCATCTCCTCTATACGAGCGCTCTAGAAGTTTTTCCACAAGTTTGGCGGTAACGTTGCCCAAGAGCTCTCCGATAGGTTCATCCTTGACTGTTGAGCGTTTAACGGCAACGGGACCCTGCAAAATGCACACGCGCTGGGGATCTTGGTCGAACACCGCTTCAATATCTTCCGCAGCCCATAGAGAATCCTAATTAAGGCTAGTATTAGGTGGGGAAATCGTTAACCACATAGAAGTCTGACCTTCTTGAACCAAACCTCGAAATTAGCGTCGAGGATAGGGATGAAAGGTGCCGGTTTCTGTCCCGGACGTTGGGAGATAGTAAGAAAATAGGCGCGATCCTCCGCAGCGAGAAGCTGGCGGGTAGCATCGAAGTACTTCGTGAAGAAAGCATCAACAAAAGCGGATGGATTGTCGAGTTCATTGAAGCTCTGCAGAATGCTGAGTTTAGGGCCGCCGTCTACACCTGCAAAGCGCTCCTCCACACGCCTCAGCCAATCGCCAGTCAAGTTGCGTAGACTGAGATCGATCCATCGGTCTTGGTGAGCAACATACATGAGACGAATCATTCGAAGTGTGACTTCTTCATAGGTCATATCACCAAGGTCGAGAGCGACACTACCATCCTTTTTCCATCCGAACCATGGTTTTGCGAAGTCCCCGTTTAACTTCTGAATGATATCGGCTTTATTTTCAGCTAACCAAGCACCACGCTTCTCCTTCGGCAAATTGAAGACAGTGTCATCAAACTCTCTCCAAAGTTTGACCGCACGGGTAGCAATCTTATGGATGGGCTCGCCGAGTTCTGAACGAACCGTAAGGACGCCACCAGTCGGTTTGGCGTAGGTCTTTTCCCAATCCTTGTCATCGACACCAGGCGCGGCGATGATCAAATCTTTGACAGAAGAACTCGTATGGGCTTCCTGAGCTACCATGACACGGCTGGCGAATAAGAAACCGTCGAATGGCATAGGTTGCGTATTGAAGAGGTCTTTCGACCAATCGCCTGTTAGGTACGGCCAAAGATCATCGGCCTCACCGAAACCGGACCCTCCGACAAGGACGAGGTTATCTTGCTGACGAATAGAACTGTACGTCTTTAATATAGGCATGTGGAAATCTTCGTACGAGTGATGTCCCCCGGCGCGACCACCGGTCCACTGCAGAATAATGGGAAAGTCCGGATTGGAGGCAGCAATGTTTACAACTTGACGTATACCCTCCACGGAGCCTGGCTTGAATGAAACATGTTTAATACCTGCGCTGCGTAGCCCACCAATGATTTCAGCAGCCTTCTCTGCGCTAGGAATACCAGCCGCGACGCAGAAACCTTCGATTGGCAAACCCTCGCGACGCATCTCCTGCCAGAGAGGGAATTGAAAGCCGAATTGACGAGGATTGATATACAGCGAGTTCAGAGTAAGGCCAACTCCGGGAGGGATTCTGGACTGAATCTCAGCGACCTTAGTGCGAAGCGCCGCTGGGTTATAGTGACCACCGCCCGCAAGTTCGACATGATAGCCAGCCGAAAGAACTGCAGAGACAAAACCTGCCTTGACAGTGGTGGGCGTCATACCCGCGACCATTATTGGAGCCTTGCCCAGCAATCGCGAGAAAGGCGTGTCTAAGTGGATCTTTCCGTCGCTAAGACAAACATCAGAATTGCAAGAAATACCATAATAACTTTCCTACCTCGTCTTCACAAGCCTCGGTGCGTACTTCTTGCTCCACCACTCCTCATATTGAACGTCTTCAACGTCGAAAAATTCCGCCTCACCACGACCGTTGTCGCCCAGTATGATGACATGGATTCCCCGGCCGTCAAGGTTGCGAGCAGTAAGAGGACCAATACCATTCAAGCCACCTGGCCCGAAGTCAATAACATGAGTTGCGGATTCTGGGAACGCGGTCGCAAGATCCCAATGAATGGGTAATGTAAAGATCTGATCGCATAATGACCGAGTAATTGATGTTGAGCTCTTGCGCATGTCAGAACCTTAGGGGTCGTTCAGTAAAAATGGCAGAGGTGACTACGCGTATAACCCACCATCCTCGGTGTTGAAGACAGGAATCCCAAGTTCATCAGAGGTCCATAGTTCTTCGCCACCTAGATCCTCGTTACACAACTTGTCGGTGGCACTTTTTAGGTAAGAGCTATGGTAAGGCGCATTGACGACCAAGAAGCGGACACCAAATGCAGGTTTCCTTTGCGAATAAGGGATCTTGTTTTGGTCTTGTCCGCTAGGAGCTCGGACCTTCCTCAAGTTTGTTACCAGACCATACAGTGCACGAGGAGGCCCTGTCACAACAAAATTCCTCGGGCCATTGTACAGAGAAACCGCCAGCTGAGAATTTTGAGGCAAATGTTTGTTCGTCGCCTCGATATGCGGACGTAACGCCGAAAGTACGAGACCGTTGATGGATAACATAGGTGAAGGTTGGCCCTCACCACCTTCGATAGCATCTTGGACAATGCTAGGTTCAAGTGCCAACACAGGAAACGCCTCTTGGCCTCGCATGCCGCCAAAAAATAACCACCGAACTGCTTTCTTCGCATTGATGTCAAAAGAATCGTAAGAGGTGGAGGCAGATATGGCTACCGCAGAGACAACACCCTGCGAGTGACCTGTTGTACCGGCGATGTGATCACGAAGTTGACCAGGAGTAAGTCCTAGGGCGCGACAGACGGCTAGATATTGTATGAGCTGCGTCAGGCCAATGAGAGGGAGTGATATGGGAATCGATGCAAGGTACGCGACTGGCGGGCGCGGGACTGCTCCTGAGAGCCATGATGCGATATCCATGCCATAATTATAGAAACTTGACGCCTGATGCGCCGCAGCGAGCGGGACAAGTATCTCGTTCGTAACTGCAGTGATTAGGGATGAAACATATGGCTTATAGGTGTCGTAGAGTGCTTGGAGTTCGTCAAAGTAGACTTCATTCGTTCCTTGGCCACCGAAGAGCGCATATATGGAGGCATCTCCTTCGGAGGAGGCGGAAAGAAGAGCGGAAATAGGTGGCTTGGGAATTTCAGCAACGTTGTGTTGCTCGAGAGCTGCACGCGAGGCAAAAAATGATGATAACACCGAAGTACGGATCGTAGCATCAAACTGCTTCACGAAAGAGAAGATGTCGGTATCGGAGAGGTATGAAGAAACAAAATGCGTGAAGGCATAAAGGAGGAGGGAAGTGCGCGCTTTCTTGGATTGGGAATCATCAAACAATCTTTGTGCGACAAAGGACAAAAAGCGTGCAAATAAGTCGACCTCTAGTTGGAGGGTGGTTTGATGATCTGTAGCGTCGTCTAAGGTATCGACTTGCTTCTGGGTATGCGTAAAGTCATCCCTAAGGACTTCAGCTGTGATCCATACGTCGCCATTGGCGCAGACTGGGATCGAGACCTAAAGGTACGGCGAGAGATGAGCAGGTACCGACACGATACGATTTATGCACACGTACTCTAGTGTTTGGAACGGAGATCACTAAAGGACGCGTTGAGATTGAGATGGCAGACTCGCAGACTGCCTCGTCATTGTTGTGAACAGACATTTTTAGGTGTGAAATGGATAACAAGCAGAGGGGTACAGAGAAAAGAATGGTGGCGACTCAAGAGGGTTTTATATGCACCCCAGTCCCAATTTTTCGGTTTAGCGTATGCCGCCGCGCGTTGCTTTTCCCCAAAAAACATCAGGTCACGTGGATTTACGTATACGCGTTGGGATTCCTTCAACTCTCAAATTATATAATAACGTCCTTTGTCCCGATTTTTGGGTTCGGAGGGTTTCCAGAGTCTCGTGGCTCCTTTGTCAACGTTGCTGGACAATACACCGCAACCGGAGCACCTCTTGTATGTCAGACGGACACCTCATGACAGTTGCATAATCGCACGCTCCAAACACACCGTTGCAGCCTTGCTTCTCTTGACGATTAGGGTCATCGATGCCAATCGTGGTCATAACGGATAACTTTATCAGCGGCGTGGATGAACGCATGCCTCTTCAGTATGTCACTAGACTGATCACCATAAAATGGACTGGTCACACTCTGTCTCTGGTTACACTGAGTTTTGCCAAGGTCGTTATGGCCATTGAAGCTTCGAAGGGCTGGTGTCTGGATGAATATGATGATGGGTAAGTTGTTCCTTACCCTATATCTTATCTTGATCCATATAACTGTAATTATACGTCCGAACCTCGTGATGCCACGAGCCGCAACCATACACTCTAACATGATGTAATTGTCGTGTGGGGTTTTGTTGACCGTGGTCCGTGGGTCAGACCTTCAAGGTTCAAGGTTCGGAACCGGGTCTAGTAACTAAGGAATCCGTAAACTTCAATCATTACGATAACAGTGTATCGAACGCACGGATGGGAATCATGGGATTGAGCCCGGAAGGCTCTCCGGCCCACTGTGCTGCTGGGCTGGTCGAGCTCTGGGTGGGCACCGAGAGTAAGAGGACCAAGCGAGTACAACGGATGAGGCCGTTGGATGTGTGGAAGTGAGCGGGCGGAATTGGGACTATGAGCGAATTGTTCCAAAGGGGTGGTCATTTCCTGTTCAGGAAATCTACCCCTTGCCTGTAGTGACGCACGCCGAATTCGAAGTTGTCCATTTCGTCCATGTCAGAACCGTCTTCCTCAGTATCCTCCGTGCGCACAACAAAGGTTCGCTGTAAAATTTTGTACCTTTGCGCCATGTTATTTCTCATCAAAACTCATTCTGCAGCGAAAGCTCGAGGATGCAATCCGCACTTTGGACGGGACTGCTGTGTCCCCATCCCTAGCGAGTGCCTTCGAGACACCGGCATCATCGAAACGACCTCGCCTTGCTCGCTCGGCATATTCAATGCTGGTAAAACTCGGCGCAATGTCCAAGGAGCAATCCCAACTTTCTTCCCCGTCAGTTCGTTGGCATAGTAAACATCTCACGCCTCTGAAGCGCCATTCATCCAGTGCACCAGTATTAAATATTCCAAAAAATGCACCTCACCTTGCTTCTATCCTTGCACGATCTGTGTCGCAGCACAAAAAAGCTTCTCCACTTTATCATTCCACATCGACACCTCCCGCTAAGCCGGTATCTGAGTACAGACCTTCTTCCACGGATTCCTTTCTTTCCCGCCTCGCCACTTACAAAATCACTACATATGCCAACAAACCACCCCAAATAGACGCTGTTGCAGCGGCAAGGTGTGGCTGGATCAATGATGGAAAAGACAGACTTGTCTGCGGAATATGCGACGTATCTTGGGTGCTTGCCAGTCGTGATGGCATGAATAAAGACGCCGGTAAGCAGGTAGGTTTGTCGTATGTGTACCTACTAAGGCTCCTGTAGCTCGTACATTAGTCGAGAGACAACGCATCGATCTCGTGGAAATACACAAGGATGGATGTCCCTGGAAAACCAGGCAGTGTGAGCGTAAGTAGCATTTGTCCTCTCTTCTGCATGGGATCATGACTTTTTTTTCTTAGCCTCAATCTATCGGGTACCTCTTCAGGCGCCTGCTGTGATGGTTCGCCAATTGAGAGCCATGGCTGAATCCCTTGAACCCATACTTGCCCACGTGGCCATTAAGCATCCACTTGTGTGTTTCATCCCCTCTCACTGGCTGCTCCTAACAAAGATGTTTAGACCGCCTCAGAACTGAGTTCCTTACGTTCCATCTTTGCAGCGGAATCCGAAAGAAGGGTATCAGAACATGGCTCTGACGTGGATGTCGACGAGACCGCTTATCCCGTAACCCCTTCAGATATCGCCGTTGTCGTTGCTCTCTTTGGGTGGGTTCCAGCGCCGATTATAACGAGCAGCGATCTCTCCCCTGCATCCTCTCTGCTCCTTTCGCGCGTGGGGTCATATGGTCCTTCCGCTTCTCAGCCTCCGACCCCATCACTTTCGCGTACTAGTTCCGTCTCAAGCCACGTACGAGAATGGGCCAGTCCATCAACACCATCTATGTCACCTCGGATGAGCATCTCACAATTCACTGTATCACCTGACCGCGCAAGGGTATCTTCGCGTATAAGAAACCCGTGGTCTGACCATTCTGCTGCGCTCGCTATTCCAAAAGACGCTTCGCTGGTGTACTGCATACTCTGTCACAGGCGGATCGGCCTTTGGGGGTATTCTAGGAACGACACACTAGCACCATCAGCGCAACACGAAGCTGGTTCATCAGCGTCCTGTGAACGCCAAAGAGAATTTGATCTGGTGAAAGAACATCGATCCTACTGCCCTTACGTTGTCCGTTCATCAGTGGTTCCTTCATTCTCGCGTTCACCTGTCATCGACTCGGATTGCAATGGGACAGAGGGCTGGCGAGCGGTATTGACCGTTGTTCAGCGTTTTGAGCTTAGTCAGCGGCAACGTCTTTCTCGGTTCCTGCCTAGGGACGACCTTGACAATTCAGCAGCTTCTGCAGAGTTGAAAGGAGTCGAGGTTATGGTTGCTGGCGTTAAAACTAATGGGGTTAGTATAAAGCATTGGTTTCCTGGATGTCGCTGACACTAACATTTATATAGGGTCGAGAGTTGTTGAGATATGTGAAAGGCCTTCTAGGTTAAGTTCATGCTTTAGTGATAACCGCCCTGCATGGTCTCAAGCAACGGCTTGCTGTCCTTTAACATATTGTTATCATTCTCCGCCATGTCATGTTATATTTAGTCAACATATTCGTGCACCAACTTCATCCCGTTTATCTGAGGGCTCGCGATGCGTTACTGGATCACTAGGCTGGGTCACGATGGACCACCGTTTGTCGTCAAAAACCAACTCACGAAGAATTTCTTCTGATGCTGAGCCCCAGCAGCATCTATTGACTGAAGCTCCTGAGGGATGTTGGTTGTGTCGAAGCATTTCTTAATTCTCTGCCTTGGATGATGTGCTAAAGTTCGGCTGCCCGGTGGGCCTTTTTAAAGCAGACTGACGTCACCAGTGCTCACCACTAGGATGCCCCTTCAAGTTTGCTGTGAACTCGTTGCTGATAGCGAGTTGTATGATGTCGCGGACGTCCTGTCCGTAGAGCACAATGCCTGTACCGAAAGCGATCCAAGGGGTCTGCATGCCGTCGTTGAGAGTGAGGCGGGGCACGGTGTCGTCGGTTCAGCTCAAGGTTCAGAGTGGAGTCCGGTTTGCCATTTCTAAGCACTGATTTTCTTTTCCCTTTTCGAGAGTCAAACTGGGGGTTACTTAGAGAGAAAAGTGTTCCAAGAGAAGTGGGTAAAGTGGAAGCAGAGGTGCTTCTGTCAATGCCTAGCTGCTCTACTCTGCCCGCTCTGATCGCTACTGCTTAGGGAGGATTCTGCGCGCAAATTCAGTTCCACGTCTAGCCTTCTCGCCAACTCGAGATCGGCCTCCTCCATGCTCCTCCTCCTTCCCTCTTGTCTTCTTTTCTCTAGCTCCTCTTCGTGAGCCTGTTCACGTCTCGCAACCTCCATATCTGCCTCTTCCTGTCGCCTCCTTTCTTGTGCGAGTCTCTCTTCTAGTTCAGCCTCTTCTTGTACTTGTTGCACGAGTGCGAGATCCGCCTCTTCTTGCTTCCGTCGCTCCGCCTCCTCCGCCTCCATCTGAGCACGCACAAAGGCCGCATCAGCAGCTTCTTGTTCAGCGCGCGCTCTAATCCGAGCCAATTCCTCTTGCCATCTTCTTTCGGCCTCTGCTTCCTCAGCGCGACGACGCTCTGCCTCTTTTCGTTGGCGTTGGATTCGTTCTTCCTCTTGCCTTCTACACTCTTCTTCCTGCTGTCTTCTGCGTTCTTCCTCATCCCTTCTACGTTCCTCCTCTTGCATTTTGCGCTCTTCCTGCTGTTTCCTGCGTTCCTCCTCTTTTTTCCTACGCTCTTCCTCCTCTATTCTGTGCTCCTCCTCTTGCTTTCTGCGCTCCTCCTCCTGCCTCTTGTGTTCTTCCTGTATTCTCTTACGTCCTTCCTCCTCCTGTATTCTACATTCTTCCTCCTGCTGTTTCCTTAGTTCTTCTTCTTCCTT
>JBBPLX010000016.1:80539-102844 GCA_038090015.1 Leccinellum albellum
CGTCTCGTTCCCGTCATCGTGTTCCCCTAATTCCTCATCATGTTCCTCCTCCTCCTCCTCCTCCTCCTCCTCCTCCTGCTGTTTCCTTAGTTCTTCTTCTTCCTTTCTTTTGCGCGCTTCTTCCTCCAGCCTTTCCCGCTCATCTTCCTCCTGTCTCCCTAGCTCTTCTTGTTCCCGCAGATCTTCGCGATGATGCCGTTCGTCCTCCTTTACCTGACTCTGATGATCGTTGTCTTCATGCGATCCTTGCTGCTCAGTATCTTTCAGTTGTTCCGACTGTCCAAGTCCCTCCTTGATAGCCTCGCCTTGTTCCTGCGGGTTTCCCGTCTCTGCATAAGCATCTGGATCTTTCTCAGGTTTCCCTCCCGTCACGCTTTCCTCTCTGATAGGTGCTGCTGCGCTGGTCACAAATGCGGCGGCTGGGTCAACCAAAGAGGGTACTGGTGAAGCGGCCGGGGGCTGGGGTGAGGGATGACCTAGGGAGAGATTTTTTGGCGGCGAGGAAGCAGGTGGAAGAACTGGACCCTGGCTTGGCGCCGCTGGTAAAACAGGCGTCCGCGGAAGTTGCGCAGCGGAAACCGGAATAGATGGACCCTGACCATACAAGGGCGGGGGCGGCGGGGGCGGGAATGATGAGTGTGACTGAGGCTGGTGAGGGGAAACTGGTTGGGAGCTCGGTGACCGGATCAATGCGGGAGGAGGCGGCGGCGGCAGCAGCGGGGGTGGTGGAGGAGGAGGAGGAGGAGGAACTGTTACTGCAACGTATGACTGCTGAGGCTGCTGAATAAATGTGGCAATGAGGTAGAGGTATTAATAGACGGAGGAATGGACTCACTGTTTGAGAGTATAAGGATGGTTGCCACGGTGGTGCAACAGCGGGTTGGCTGCTCGGGGGAAAGCCTGGGTAATTGGGTTCCTGGTATTGTTGTGGTGCTTGGTGGAGGTGCGAAATCTGAGTGTAGGGAATGTGTTGAGGAATGTGTTGTTGTGACGGCAAGTAAGGTTGCTGCTGCTGTGGTGGTGGTGGGTATGGTGTCTGTTGCAGAGGATATTGCGATGGCTGAAGTTGCAGTTGAGGCTGAGTATTCTGTAGGTCGGGATACGTTAGATGTGGGGGTACAGGATGTACCGTGGGAGACCTAGTGGAATATTGGGCGGCGTACTGTTGCGGGAGGGGCGAGGGAGAGGTGCTAGCAGGAGATGGAGACGACAAATTGAAGAGTTGCTGAGACTGTCCAAGCGGCAAATGGAGACTCTGAAACGGTATCGGATGTTGAGAGGGAGAAAACGACCGTGGATAGGGCTGATTAGGGGCGGGTATGTAAACCTGAGAGCCCGGCTGTACATAGACATGGCCAGGAGGGGGTCCGTAGGTCGACGAATCGTATGGTCCGGAAATGCCTCGTGTTTCATACTCTGGAGTAAGGCCTAGCGGCGACGCGAGCGGGATGGGGAGCGTCGGACGGGAATGGTCTTCAGAAGGCACTTCTACAAAGATAGAGGGCGTTGAACCAACCCCCGTCGCTGCCATGGTTGCTGGATTGGAAGTGTAGGCTCGTACGGCAGTCTCTGGTCGAGAAAACGGCGGAGCTGCGTGAACTTGAAGGGCCGGTATATCGCTCAAAGACTTCCTATGGGGGGCGTCAGGGAGAATTTCATAGGATGGACGACCGGTGCCCGTCACCCGATTCTGATGTTGTGCTGTTGCGGGCCGAGGACCACTGCGCCCTCCGGGATGAAGAGCGGCAGGGAGCCCTAGGTTCTTTCCAGAGCCCATATCAGCTGGGTTGTTGGCTAGAGGTGGCGGATGCGAGCCGTCCTCGTGTTTTACAGCAACAACGGAAGTGGCACCTCCATTCGACGGTGCTTGTTTTGCTCCATGGCTTTGGTTTCCGTGTGCAGGAATCAGCGATGACGGTATCTGGCCCGCACCGCTCAGGGGTGGCTGATTTGACCTCCTGTCTACAGCAATAGCCTGAGGAGGTGAAGTAGTGGTTGGCGATGTCGGGTTGGGCGTCGATTGTCGACCCTGCCCCTGCGCAAAGTATGCAGTAGGACGCGCAAGCCGATCGGATGGGCTAAGCTTTGTAGGACGACGGGTCAGAGGTGGCGGTGAATTTGCATAGAAAGTCATCTCAAGATATATCTCTCCTCTAGCGCCAGCTGATGTTTCAAGTTGGACCCAGTCTAGACACACCAACACGATCCAAGTCTCTCGTCAGCTGCGATGGAACGTTCGAGTGAAAGATTGAGTGCATACCATCGAACTCACCGCTCTTGAGCGTTTCTTCGATATCCACTGCACCCGTTCCCAGAAGAGTATCCTCTCCTCGCTGTTCATTCTTGTAACATGATATCTCTAAGGTCCTGTTTGTCTTGCCATCTTTCCCTATGTCGGCCAGGACCGGAAACCGAAACTCGTCGTCCCATACTGGATGCTGTCCACCCTTTGGATCGACTTTGGTTCGTTTCTTGAGGCCAGAGAGGGACACTTGGGCATATGGATCCTGTTTGTAAAACGATGGCTGGTGGAGATGCTGAGCTTTCAATACGACGACGACCAGAGTGCCAATCTCCTTTTGCTGGGACATGATCGTTGGTTCAAGTTATTCGTTGTGGATAATACTACGTCCTCAAGTTGCCCTGAGACTGTGCTGTATTGATCCTGCGAAGCTACTGCGGTGGCTCTTCGGTCCGGCATTGCGCGGGCAAACATTAGAATCTTAATTCGAGAAATTTATTAGTGCGATCCAAGTTGATCGACGTTACTAAGTACTACTTGACCCTGAATCTCGTAACCCAACTTTGATCATACTATGTCGCCAAGTCTCTACTAAAAGTACCGTAGTGGTGTGCATGCGCCATGGTCCCTGGCAACTCCAACTTGATGTACATCATGGCAAGGCTAAGTCACATACGCAAGTTGTACGATGGGACCGTATGAACACGATAACACAACAGTGTGGCTTGAAGCCAAAAAAAATAGGCAGTATGTATAGACAAGAGATAGTATTTTTCATTTAGACTTCGAGGCTGCAGGAGACTAACAAACTTGAATTAGTGCCCATGGCTTTGGTGCCAAGGATAGGAACAAACAGCTCTGGCTGTGGGTAGGGTCCTTCCTGCGAGACCCAGAATGTCGTGAAGGAGGTTTGTTGGATGGTTTGCTGCCAGATGCAATGGGATCAAGTCCCGACGTGCCTCCTACTTTCGTACCCACCTTGCTATCTGACCAGGACTGCAACATATACTGTGCAGGTCTAATGAAGTTGACTGAAGACGACCGCGAGGAATCGCCATGTGGAGGGTTAATGAGGAAACGGCTCGGGAAATGTGTATGAACTGGCATGGCTTGAGAAGACGTTGGTTGAGATGTGGGGTTGGGTCGTTCAGATGCAGACGACAAGTCTGCCATGCGATGGATCTGCGACGGGTACGCGCACTACTCTCACTGTGAATAAACGAGAGAGGCTTCTCAATAGAAGTTGTGATCACATAAGCTGGGTGCGGAGCAGGAGAAAAGGCTTGACTGTGATCGCAATCGTGGCTGTAAAATCAGCACACGTCATTTTCCCTGCCTTTCTTCGGGATCGGGAGACAGAATCGTCCCAAATATTCAATTGAAAGAGCTTTTCGTTAAATTCATCGATATTCGTGACGGATTGACGTGCCTGTTTAGACGAGAGAGATTATCACCTGCCAGTGGGCTACTGAATGTAGGAACGGCCAGGAGAGAGTCGTCCACAAATCATGGGCGGATATGTTGTAGGAAAGGCGTGGGGAGGAGCAACATTGTGCGCCTTGGTAGAAGAAGAAATATTGGAGGGATTAAACCTACTGATATCCCACTCAAATACCGAATGATGGTTTCGAAAAAGTAGGATAAATTGGTTCTGAGAGGGATCCAAGGCAAACAGAACTTCATGAGGAAACCGGGTACGACGAAAGAACTCACCGACGATAGGGAGTCGTCAATCACCGTTAACGCCTGTACGTACTCGTCCTTTAATCCCAAAAGTGGCATCGTGTTGAGAGAATTCACGATGGTGACGCCCCATCCATTGAAACTAGGTGCACACGGCGTCAACGAGAGTGACTCCAAAAGATGAACCCTTGTGTCCGTATGCTCGAGGACTTGTTGGCGGTCATGTTGAATGTGAGCATGAGCCCGTCGTACGAGAACAAATACTTTTGACAACCGCCGCCAGCAGAAGAGATCAGAGTAAAGGCGAAAACGATGACAAACATGTGTGAGAATAGAAGAAACACTAGCATTGACCGTACAAGTACTATTCTGCCAAACTGACGCCGCTGCCAGTGGACACACTCGCAGGAGTATGCTCCTAATAAGTAAATGTATATGTAAATTACTTGCGCTGTTTCTTTCGGGGTGGAGGCTACATAGGATTATCTTTCGATATATTTTGCTGCTGATTTTCTGCTTACCTTCGAAGAGTTGGAGGCAGCGGCATTGTGCCTGCCACCATCTTCATCATTATCTATGTGGTCCATCCGGCACTCCACCTCGGCCTTCTTCTTTCCCTTCCACTTGCTAGTCGAGCCGGAGATCTTTGATAGCGTGGGCGAAAATTTGGATGTAGAAGTGTGGGGATGTTGTCTGGGGGAAAGTGATGGTGCCGCTAGTCCGAGTATCGTAGCTCCCAAATCATTATCCACATCCAGTAGGGTTTCAGTGTATCGTTCCCTTGCGTTCTGCACATCGATCTGCGTCGGCTGGTCTTCTTCAGCAGGAATCCCATTGCGTATTGAGCCCAAGATCTCGATGAATTCTTGGTGTGTGATACTCCGGGGAGGTCGGTACTCGCCATTAGAATCTTCTGTCCACACAAAGTGATTCCGAAGCTGGCTCATCCCCTTCTTGAAGGCCTTGCCTGATTCTCCACCCCTCCAGTAAGTTGTCATGCTTGAAAAAAACTGAACTTCTGGGATACTTTTCTTGAACTGAAAGACGTCGGCTGTCGTCGCCGAGTGAATGCCTGGGGTAGCCCACACGGGAACACCTAAGCCCTGTCCCAGTGCGTCTTCGGGTTCGCGGGTGAGCCCGAATGTGCCGCTGAACTCGTCCGGTCGATCAATCCATTTTCTTACTTGCTTGAACGGACCGGTCGTGTTGACGCTAACGACCCATAGGATCCAAAGGAAGGATTCCAAATCATGACAAAGTTCATGACGGATCCTTCCTTTGATCCCGACTGGTGAAAGTAATTCAGCAGATGTGAATGGAAATGAGCCCTAGAGTAGAGTCAGAAGGATGTCGATGGAAAATCGATGGAAAAATCACAGTTATATGTCCTGCAGTGTTATTAGAGGTAGGAGATCGCAAGTCTTGCGCCATGCCCCAGTCGCCTAGCACTGCTTGGTGCATTGAGGACCTGGAAGGATCCCGAATGACGTCGTCCACATTTTGCGGGTCGTCGACGCACAACCAGAGGTTTGGTTCACTGACGTCGGAGTGAAGTAAATCTTTCCGCAGGCCATTGAAATGAGCTAGATGAGGATGAGGAATTAATCCGAGGTTAAACAGAACATCGTTCGAAACTTGCCTGTAACAGCACACATGATGCTGTTAAGGAGCTCTCGCCGGCAGGAGAACCAGTAGATGGGGACACCACATGTTCGCGACAGAACCCTCAAATGGTCGCGAGGAGGAGTATGATCTAAAGCTTCCTTTTCACTTTCCGAGGCCCGTTCCCCTATGAGTCGTTCCCTTAGCTCGTTTGTCGTATTCCCGGTGAGTTTTGCATGGACTATGACGGGGATACCTGGAAGGTGGCCCTGCAGATCCCCCTCTGTACCTCGAGTGGGCAGACAGCCACGGAAGACATTCAACACGTCCTCACCAAATAATTCCTTCAGACGTTTTGAGGCAAAATCGGCAGGGGCCCTCTCTTTCAGGATTTTGTAGGCATCCACATCATTAGCTCCCCCAGCATTCAGCCATGCATCCTTTAGAACAAAACAGTGGCCTTGTGCGTCCGTACACAGGGCAACCTTGGTACCTCTACCAATCGCTGACACGTTGCGTAGGAAGTGTCGTCTTGACATGGTTAGGAAAGTATCGTCCAATAGAATTTTGAACACCCCGTCGGACGTAGGAAAGAAAGCGCGGTCGAATCCAAGCTGCGCTGTATATCCAGAGGAAAGGGAGATGAGGGTTTGGATGAATAGATGGGGATCCTTATCCATTGTGATCGGAGCGGAGTAATAGATGATGTCCCGAGCATACAGGATGAGAAAGAGGCGTCGATTTTTATTTTCCAGAATGGACCCGATGTAATGTAGCCTGTTGATTTGACAGGCTGTCGCGAAACCGGCGCACTGTTGCACCTGTAGAGTAGCCGAGTCGACGCTGCCGCTATGGAGCGTCTCCTTCACCTCCATGTAGGTGAGCATCGCCCCAAAAGATACCTTGCTGACCTTTTCGTACACTCTCGGCACCAGGATGACATCAGGCCTTCTGAGACCATCCACCATAGTCGTGTCGTGGGAGCGCCACGCAAAAAATTGGCATGGAGTAACCCATTGGTCGGCCTGTAAACCCGCAGAGTGAAGTACCTAATAACTAGTTAGCGAGCCAGACAACACTTAAAAGAGATGCGAAGACTTACTCGGTTGAAAAGCTGTGCCCACTTTTCCTCGACCACCTTACCATCAACTCTATCAACCTGCCAGCCCTGCTCGTGACTAAAATAATTCGCGACTTTCAAGTCCTCCAGTATCGCCCGTATAGAAGGGAGATTCGACGTTGCAAAGGCGGGAGTGTCAGGAGGAAAGAACTTGTGCGGCTCGATTGAAAAGAACGCGAGATTACACTTTTGATCGGCTTTGGACAAAGGTTCCATCACTTTTCTTTGGAGGCCTTGAGGACCTTGCGTTAAAGGCGGAAAATATGAGGCTGAATTAAATGCGAGCTCGCGATATTTCAGATCTGTCGTCGCAACCCCTAATAAATGAATTGACCCTGTGACACCTGTGGAGCATGCTGATTAATACGGTGGATATGGAACGGAAAGCAGGTTGAGCACCGTAGGGCACGTTGGAAGTGACGGAAAAAAATAAATGCGAGAGAGAGCAGATGGCAATCGAGAAATAGGGCATGGGACTGGGAGACTGACACGAAATGACGTACCAGACGAACACTTCCATGATCCGTTGACGTGGGTCGAGATTGAAATGTTGCCAAATGCCTCGGAGATATAATAGGCTTTGAATGTGTACCACGTATAGGGACTTGGGGGTGAGAGCGAACAGGAGAGCAAGGAAACAACAGTGGCGTGTGGCAACCATCTGCTGAACGCGCGAGTGGATAATTCGGGCAAAGGTTTGGGAAATGCACCGTTATATTTGCATGTCGATGAAATGACTACAGCCATGCGTAAATTTAATAGAAGCGCGTAAGGCTGGTTGGGAAACATACCATTTTGATGAAATGACCGACTGTCTTTGGACTGCCTCCTGAGTAGATTGAGTGCGTAAGGATACCACTTCGCAAAGCAAAAGCATAAATAACTTTCTTCTCTTCTCTTTCTAACTAGCTAAGTCATACTAGCGAGTCGCAATTCTCTGACCGAGATGAGTTGGTGGAGGCGTGAGGGTGGTGTGGTGTGACGTACGAGAAAGGAAAAGTTGGGTGCAAAGCACGCAGGCTTTTCCGGACCGAAACTTGGACCCGAACCTGTCGTACAAGAGCGCGCTGTGTGGATTTGGGCACCGAACAGAGTAGCTCGTGACGACAGGTGTCGAGTGACGCAGTGTCGGACAGATGTAAGTCGTGCGAATGTCTGGCCGTAAGCTAGCTGAGTGAGCGGCGAAGTGGTGGGCGGGTGCGAAAATGAATGTATCGAGGATTACTAGTAACTGAATATTGAATATTGAATGCTAAGATAAAGACAAAGACAAAGATCTTAAGACCGACTACTTACTGTAGGGGCGACGGGAAGGAAAGAGGTGGTAGTCACTTCGCCGTCTGTCTGGTAATCGTAGGCCCCCACAAGTACACCTAAGTACTAGTATGTACACTGGTACTTGGCCCTCGGGGATCTCGTGGTTTGGATTCTACTACATAAACTAAGACCTTGACTAGCTTGACTATTTACCATTCCATATGGAAAAGTGACATACTACGCTGCGCGCGCGTCATAGATGACCGCACCCACACTTTCCAATCAATCACCGCCATATGGGTATCCAAACTTGAAAGCTTGACGCACGACTGTCCCTGGACTGCATGCTGGCAAAACATCCCCGCCGAGCAACACTGCGCCCCCAAACGTACCACACCTGGACCCCAACTCTCCTACCACATAACCATCTACCCCCGACTGGGTCGGGTCACCACCCCTGAGGTTTTAGTGGGTATCACGGGCCCTCTGACGCTACCGAGGCAACCTAGACAGTTCACGGAGTCCCACACTGCCCACCCACCAGTGCGGCGTGCGTAAGAGCATTTTTCCTCGGACCAGCAGCCCCGGCTGCCGCCTTAGCATTTTGTGTAGAACTAGGTTAGCCAGTTGCTGCACAATATATACGCTTCACCAGGGGCAAAATTCGGTAGTAACCCGTGCTATTTCCCGCCTGCCATGCATCAGACGTTTATAATACTGTGAGAGAAATCTCCAATCCAATGACACCCCTGAAATATCCAGCTCCAGGAGTGTTTGTGTGTAGTAACGGTCTGTGCAATATTAAAAAATTGATGTTGGGTTTTGACGAGCTTGATCAGTGCTGGGATAGATGTTTTCAGGTGTGATGCAGTCCATCAGCTAGCCCCCTGACAATTCAAAACACAGCAGTGTCACAGTACATTTCATGACACCACTGATATGCACAGCTTCTGTTCTGTGGTTGTGGGGTAGGGACGTTCAGAAGCTTTTAAGTAAATAGCAGACCGCCACAAAGCAGGCAAATCAGACATTTGTTGCGTAAACACTACACTTTATTGTTGTCAAAGTTAAGAATATCAGAGATGAAACAACTGGGCGGACATATGCCTGAGAATTGGAATGTCAGGGTCGAAGTAGCCACTCCGAGACCTTACTGAAACACAAATAATCAGTTCTGTTTGTGTCATTGATGGTTCGTTGATGAAACTTTGTTTGTCAGGATTGTAATGAATCCTGTAGCAGTCGATCCACTTCTTCAAGTGTCAGGCAGGTAACCATTCCCCACTGCACTAGACAGCACTGGATGACACTGGATGGTGCTGGATGGCGCTGGATGGCACTACTCATTCTAATCGAATAAAGAACAATTCGGGCAAGGCACCTAAGGTGCCACAAACAGCAGTCAGTTTATCATAACTACTAATCGTCCAATGTGCCACTGGCGTGCAGTTAGCGTTGACTGCACTACCCTTGATGTGACCTAGATCAAGTTCTCGTCCCCAAGCGCGCAGTCAAGCCGCTTAATGGGGACGGCAATGATGCCTTTAGTGTGAGGTGCATCATGGTCGCAGGTGTCGAGAACGCTGTTATGATCATCAGCACCAATAACACTGAAGTAGAAGCTTGCGAATTGGATGGGCAGGCTAGTGGACAAATCAATCCGCTGTCATGATTCAGATAAATCGAGTTAGTCGAGAGATATTCTACCTTGAAAGTCAGTAAAATGGCTGGAGACAGCAACGTGTAATAAAGGGCTGATCTGTAATGGCCACCTAGCATCGAGCGAGCCTTTGTGGACAAAGGATAGGCTGAAGGCGGAGTTCCAAAATGGAAATGAAGCCAAATTGATGATACAAGTACTAGGCCACGACGACGAAGAGGCACTGGCAATCAATGAGTCACATTAAACGATCAGACATCACTCCATGGACATAGATAAGGACTACTAGTATTTAGCAAACTCCTACAAATGTATCTGTGAATCAAGTTGGAACCGACTAGGATACGTGTACTCGACCACGTTGTGGAATCCTTGCGAAAGATGAACATTCGATACTACAAGTCTTCATCCTCCATCCCTGAGCTTGACTCTGGTCCATCTGGTTCAATTGACCCGTTGACCTCCTCAGAGCTGTCCGTAGCGAGGGATTCTAGTTTACCAGTCAGCATATGTACATGGGATGAATGGAAATCAACTTACCAATCGCACCTGTCGCAAAGTTGTATACTTTGTTTTCTTGTGCCTCTAGTAGTTTTCTCTCGCCTGGTCGCAGTGTAGCCAACCACTCAGCATCATAGCAATTGTAGGGAAGTCGTGGGGGTGTGACAGATGCATCATTGACCAATCCGACATGCTTTCGCCAGTGTGGCTCTGCTCCTCGAATTGCTCGGTGCCCCACGTGTGGCCGCCTGTTCGAGAGTATTGTTTCATCGATTGAATGAACAAAATCGCTAAGCTCGTCGCTGTGCCAGGCCGGGGCGATTATTCGAAAGGACTTTCGTGGAGTAGGGTCATCAGTGTTAGATTCATCCGAGCTCATTGCCGCAGAGGTCAATAACTCCATGAAATCGTTGTGAACGACAAGGTCATCGTCGTTAGCAACACAGTCCATTCTGCTCTGAAAGAGCTGCAAATTCATGTCATTAGCGAAACACAACATTCTGTTTTGATCCAACGTACCCTTGTCTTTCGTGTGCTATGAGCAGCGTTCTTGAGCAGCTTGTGTTGTTCGGCAATGGGTTTCTTCGAGTTCTTATACACCTCCTTCACATGACGAAGATGAAGGTATAGGGATAACTCGATGTATTCTTCCGCAAGGTACTTGGGTGGCGGAGGGTCTGGAAAACTGTACCACTTTGCGGTAACCACTTTGTTTTTGAAGTCTTCCGCAAACACCCGAATTGCTTCGATGTTGAAGGGATCATCGCGGGAGCATGAGAGGTCAATGCGAAATTCAGCAGGTGTAATTGTAATACAACCTGGCTCTGATCGCTTGAAGGCTCGGATCTCTTCGTCAGAAAGGGGAGCTGGTAGTAGATCGATGCAACTGTAATCCTTGATCTTGAGCATACGTAATAAATGCCTCTCTATACATTGCTGTGAGCAGCACATGTCAGTCTCAGCAGGCATGAGCAGTTAGTGCAATCTTACCTGGAACCCCACGTGATGCGGCTCATTACGATATGGGTCGTGACGCTTTCTTTTTGGACGTCGAGATCTGTGTGCGTCTCTTGCACTCGCAGATGTTGCAGGCGTATTGCTGCGAGGGATTTGCTGGGTGGCATTTTCAATGTTACGATTCGTCATACTCCCTCTCTGAGATCGCAGTTCTGTGAGCAATCGTTTCATATCTTCTTGATTCTGCGAATTTGTCATGTTCATGGTGTTGATGAGCTCCGACATTCTCTGAGTAAACAGAGAGATGACTTGAACTGAGGAGCCATCCATACTGGTAGTCTAGTGCCAAAATGTCAACATTAATTGGATATGATGCACTGGTACAACTCACCTGCTGTGACGGAACCAATTGTGATCCCGAATTTGCTGTTCCTGAGACTCCGGTGGACCGATACTGCGAAGTGCTTCCACCTCCAAAGCGATCACTGTTATGGATACTCTGTAATGTTAAAATGTCAAATTCGTCAGATATGCAAATCAATACAACTCACCTGCTGCGACGGAACTGATTGTGGTCCCGGATTTGCTATTCCCGAGACTCTGGGCTGATTTTGTGAAGTGCTTCCACCTCCAAAGCGATTGCTGTGGTGCATATGCGATCCAGGATATGCTGTTCCTGGGACTGTGGGCTGATACTGTGACGTGTTTCCGCCCCCAAAATGATTGCCGTGGTACACACTCTATAGTGCCAAAATGTCAGCACTGGTTGGATGTGCGAACCAAAATACTTTACTTGCTGCGAGGGAATTGATTGTAATCCAGGGTATGCAGTTCCCGGAACATTGGAATGATGCTGCGAAGCCCTTCCAGGTGTTCCATTATTTCGATTAGACGAAGGGACTGTTTGTAATCCAAAGCTTGTCATGGGGTTTGCTGGGACAGGTAAAGGCCTAGGCTTCAAAGATGTTCGAATGGCATTTTCATTCATCATTGATGTCGGAAGAATGGGCTGGAGAGTCTGAGGGGATGGAATGAATGGAGGTCCTCCACTCACATGAGTCATTGGCATTGGGACATCTTGATACACAGTATCAATGGACTGTATCTGGGAGTGTTGGTGGACAACAGAAGAATAGGCCTCATCTACAGTCCTGTCCATCATTTCTGCGTCATCCTGAGCACATTGATAACAAGTGTCTCCCACTGTTTGGACATCATTTGAACTTGATTGGTATATTGGCATTGAAAAACTTTGTTGGGTGGCCTGAGCACGCTGATGGAAAGGGTGGCCCTGTTGGTTGTCAATGGCTTGGGCAGAGAGAGGCGTTGGCAAGCCAGATGCAGGAGGATGTGACATAGGCTGAAAAGGCTGGTAAGCGAAAGAACTTGAAGGTGTGTGTGCTGCAGCCACGAATCCGTCGTTTCCAAGTGTAGAGGACACAGCCTGAATGGCGACGAGGGGGTTTGAAGAATGAAGATCATTCTTGGGGGTAGACTGATCAATGACGAGCGAGGTGGAGGGACGAGGAAAAGGGTAGGGGAGTGCTGCAGTTGCAAGAGCACCATTGCGGGGTGTAGATGATGCTGACTGGTTGGCGATGAACGAGGTTGGGGTTCCGGTGCTACTGCATCCATACGGTGTCATATTCCCAGGTGATCGGTGAGGACACGAAGATTCAGTGCATTGACTTGAGTGCAAGGTTTGATCACCGGCATTGGGAACATCGAGCTGAGTAGCGACTCAGTATTCCAATCGCGTGTGGAGACTGAGGCCTTACCATTGGTATGCGGGCGCCGACGTTGCTTCTTTTTGGGTCCTCAAAACTCTGTCGGCCTACAAACTCTGTGAGACGAACTTGCAGCAAAGCAAACTATGAGGGCACCATACCAGAATCGGGTACCACCACAGGCTGACCGTGCGGCTGGGAGACCTGAGGCCTGGGATGCAAAGGGGGAATGCCAATCATTGTTTGGCTATTGTCCCCGGTAGGGACATCGACACTGATGTCTTCAACATTTCCATTGGCAAGTTTGTCGGTAGCACTTTGAGTAATGGGTGGCGTAATAGGTGGCGCATCAAGTTCGCCACTGACCGCTGGTGATGGCATATGTGACACTGGGTCTTCAGCTCCATGGTTTGGACGATTTTGTGAGGCAAACCACCGCAATGGACGCTTTGGTGGAGGTTCAGGGATCTGTTCGGCAAAATTAGCGTAGTTCGATAAAAATTCAGCTAAGCTCACCACTTGCAGCTCTGCTTTCTTGTGGGCCTTTACAGATTTTGGTTTGTGGTAACTGTCCTGCCAATTCACCCTGGCAGGACGCTTTGCAGTACTTGGCTGTGTTTCTTCATTAATCTGAAAGTCGACAGAAGCGGGATGAGCTACCAAATCCTATTCAGTTTGCAATTCGACAGAGGTGGTAGGATGGGCCGTCAAGCCAGATTTACATTGGATTTGCAAGCCAGCAGAGTGATTAGGAACACTTGGAGCTGGCGTTTCTCTGTCGTCTGAGGGTCTATTATCCATGGATGGGAAGAATAAAAGCAGGACAAGAGACAGATGTACATCAATTTATACTCTAAGCACAAAGGATTGCAGGACAAAGGAACAAATCGAACACACGATGCCAATTCAATAGTTCCCAACTTTGGGATGATCTCTCCGACTTTGGATTTGTCCCACGCCGATTACTATACTTATCGAGCTATGCTACGCTACATTATTTATTGTGCATTCGCATTCATAGAACATAGAATGTCAGCCACGTTTCTTCCTGCTATAGGTGCCACAAGGGCTGGGCCCTGCCATTGTTCAGTTCTTTTTGCACTTTGTCTGGTACGGTTTATTAGAACGCGTGAAAAGCAATTTTTTGAAGACTTACAGGACTCAAGGAGCTTGAGGGTGTGTGATTATTCAACCTCCTTTTCGGGGATTTTTGCGAAGTATCTGCAACTTGTCTTACTATTGAATCAATTGGTTGCTACAAATCCAAATGCTAACCTCCCGAGACGCCAGCGTCACCATCACTGGGTTCAATATTCACAATATGTGATGAAGTCGGGACTCCATCAGTATTATCGTGGGCGGGCAGTGGCTTGGTCAACATAGCCTGCAGTGACAAATTCTTCCAGAGAGAAGTTGTGGCAACCAGATAGTAAAAGAATTTAGCTTACCTCTGACTCAATCGCGGTGAGCTTCGCCTTCAGTTCAGCGTCCTCCCTCTTATCTTCTGCCAAAGTAGTCTCCGCTGTGGCGAGTCGTTGTCATGTCGAAGTCACATTCTTGCGCGCAGCAGCTAATGTCACGACATCGGAAAGAATGCGGTTACCTTGAGAATCAAGAGCCTTCTGCATCGCGTCGACCCTCATGCGTAAGCTCCTGAGGGTGTGGGTCGCAATACAAAGATATGTTTTTGTGAAACGAGCCTCTCTATGACAAGAGTCAACAAACATAGACATGTAAATTGAATATATTATACCTAGCTTTCACGGCCTCGATGTCCAGATCAAAGTGGTCCAGCAGCGTGAGACGGACTATGTGGATGTTGTCCACCGTCATGATCTCGCCATTGCACCTCATAGGGCACTTCGCGCGCTGAAGGATGAGCCACTCCACACACGCTCTGCACATCAAGTGGCCTTGGGTTCATTAGCTGTGTGTCTAATCATAATGTCGGGAGAAAATGCTCACCACAAGTAGCACTGACTATGTGAGAGGTGGGGAGGTAATGATCAAGACAAATGGGACACTTGGGATGCATCTTGATGATGGGAGGAGAGAAAGAGAAAGAGGAGTGGCGAAGGGAGGGCAGTACTAACCAAACTTATATATGGTAGACATGAAAGAAAGGCGGACCAGTTCGCAGGACAGATTGGAGGGCTATTAACATTATGGTCCTCGAGGCGATATTCCAGACATATTCAGAGATCTAGCTGATGTAATATTGAACCAGCAAATCATATTGAACCAGTCGAATCGTTTCTATGGATTTACTGAAAAAATTGACACACTACCTAGATGGAGAGAGACCACAGGAAACAAACCTGAAAGAGGGTACTCACTTATGAAAACTAATGGGAATAAAGGGCGAGTGCATATAAGGACGATCGTAACGTTTGGACAAACCGATTTGACAGGATTTGTGCTGACATAAGACAACTCTTCAATTTGTAGAAGCTTGTCCACGAAATGGGGCCCTGATCCATCCCCAGGAGTGACTGTGAGCGTCCCTTGCAGATTTGCAAACCTCAGATATCTCCATGCAAATCAGGAGAGGGCAACTTCATCTTGCTTGATAACGGGTCAGATGAAGACAGACATCAGGTGGTAAGTGTTTGACTGTCTTGTGAGCGCATATCGGGAGGATAACATGAACCATCCTGGGGAACCGCTGAGTAGGAGTGATCGATGGCAAACAGAAGGCCAGAGGAAGAAATGAATAGTAGATGAATACCGCTGTTGAAATGGAGGTTGGCCACGGCTGTCTACAACACAAGGGTGTTCGAGTGCAAGCTGATATACTGCCCTTCGATCAGAGCATTGCAGGAAATCTGAGGGGAAAAATATTGCACAGAAGTGGAAGAACGACAGTACCGGGTTCAGACCGGTCATTGGAGGATTGGAATGAATTATGCGATGCTGGTTGTGAATTTGTTCCTGTGCATTTTCGTAGTCTGAACTTGAACAAGGGGTGTCTGGGGACGCGCAAACTTGGCACGAGCACCGATCATCATTTTGGTGTCCATAGTCTCATTCCTCATGGTCACTCTCTACTAGTATGTTAATATTTTCAGCAAATTCGAGTCGCTGAACGATTTGACCATGTCACAGCTATAATATTCAAAATGTCAAGTAGATCGAACCCGAACGTGTCTGGAATATGATTGCGATAATATATTGAATACCCAAAATGCCAGAATGCCTGCAGCAACTATTCCTATGTGTATTCTATGACACAAACATAACTCTTTGCAATAAAAGGGATGCACGCTTCAATGATTCGCGATTAGCCATCAAGACTCATAAATGATTTTTCGTCACATTGAAATCTGCCGCTCCAATGCTTGCTATGATACTCTTTGTTGCCTGCTAGTAGATGACGAGTTCTTCAAGAACATTGCAGCAAAATCACTTGCAGGCCAATGATCCTCATATTGGCTCAGTATTGGAAATTTTAGTTCAGCCTAGTAGACGAACGTTGAATCGTCATCAGCATTGATTGATCAAACTTGAAGGGATGTATTGAAACTGTGACCTACCACCACATTGACTGCATGAAGCGCCTCCTGTGATTGCTCACTGTATGGTTTTGTAAGATTGCAAAACTTTCGGCATGAAGCCTGGACTTCCTTCTAGTCAAGTAGTGTTACTAGTGTCCATGGAACTTTCGAACACAACAAGCATACCTGCATGCTTCGGCACATTGGATGTTCCCACCCCAACTCTTCTTTCAATGAATAGCCCCCAGCGCCTGGCTTTGAAAGCTGTCCTGCTGGACGTCGGATTAAGCATCTCTGCTGACCTCGAACCTCAAGTGGCTCATGCAATCCAGGAAGTCCAAGTTGCTTGTCACAATGCTGCCTGCCTTGGCAGCTTGTTTGAGTTCCCTGCATCATATTTCATTTTATTAGATCATATATTAGTGGAAGTACTAGTAGTAGATGATTTGAAAGATACCTCCGAGTCATTCAGTCCGTGATCGGTTCCAGCAGTCCGGAATATTCGACAGATGGTCAATTGCACTGGACCTGGACAATACTCTTTCGTGAACAGCAGTCGGTTTGTGATTGGAAAGAGTGAGGGGGGTGTATCACGATGATGAGTGCATGTAAGCTGGCTTTTGGCCATCAAAGCACCTGGATCGTTTAAAAACCTAAAGTATATATATAGTTTCGTGGGCGACAGTGTGCCACCCGACTATCACCTGCTGGGCTGCCAGTGAGGTCTGAACATTCTGGACCACCACACATCAGCAAACCAGCCTTTTTGCTTACAGAGATTACAGAGCACAGCTTATTGCATAGACCTGTGCAGTCTGTACAAACTGGTGGCTATGTTGAGCTCATGGCCTTGAATGATTAGTAATCATTTCACAGAGTATCTAGACACCACAGAGAATACAGAGCTATACAGATAAATTCTGTACAGTCTGTACAGAGTAGTGGCTGTGTCACCACAATCTTTAACCAAGTCAAAGCATGCTTGATAATGGTTTTCCAAAGTATACAGAGATAACAGAGATAACAGACCTATACAGATAGATTCTGTACAGTCTGTACAGAGTAGTGGCTGTGTCACCACAATCTTTAACCAAGTCAAAACATGCTTGATAATGGTTTTCCAAAGTATACAGAGATAACAGAGATCACAGACCTATACAGACAGATTTTGTATAGTCTGTATAGAGATGTGGCTGTGTCACTCTAATCTCTGACCAAATCTAATAAATGTTTTACATCCTAACCTGGACTAACCAATGGCCTTGCCATTATTTCTAACCAGACTAACTAATAGGCACACTAACCAGGCCTAACAAAGCAGAAATCCTAACCAGACACTAACACAGCATAACCGGGCACACTAACCAGACCTAATAAAGATCATAACCAGATACTAACCAGGCATATTAACAAAGTATTAATCCTAACCAGACACTAGCAAAGCAGGAATTCTAACCAGATACTCAGCAAGCACACTAATCAGATATAACTTAGTTGGATTCTAACCAGACACTAACATGGCATAACCAGGAACACTAACCAGACATAACATTGAATTTTACCACCTCCTTTAATTTTCTGGCCTTGCCAATATATCTGAAAATACTATTTTCAAGTTTTTCTGTAATAGGGGCATGTAAAATCATCTATTGCATATATAGTCAGGAAAAGTATATGAACATCTAGTATAGATGTATATATAGTGCTCACAAAAATTTGGAAACTATCTAATTGGAATTGAGTCCAGGAGAAATAAAATTGCATTGTTAGTCTGGTTAGTAATCATCAGCATGCAGTCAGTATGTGGTTAGTACTTGGCTACCAGACACCAACAAAATTCCCTAATCACTAACCACATACTATTAATGATGTCCCTAACCAGACACTAACCAGTCATAACCAACCACAAATTAAAAACAATAGATCTAGTTGCTTGAAATATCAAGAAAGTCAAACTGGCTCAGACTTGTCTGTTTGTGGAGCGGTTGATTCGTGCCGGATACCCCATATGGTAAATGATATTGCGGAATATTCTATGATTTTTGTAGAATTTTCCGATTTTATCCTGGTTCTCTACCTCTAGATCTTTACAAAGTCAAATAATAATAACATCCAACTCGAAAATGGGCATATCTCAGCCGCATATGGACGGAATCCCTCGACCCCTCGACCAATCGGAGAACCAATGGCTACTACTAAATTCGGTACACCCATTACTAAGCGTGAAACTCCCACAATAAGCTGCTGTGAAATGTTTTTTAAAAGACTCATTTGGTTAGTGATGCTTTGTTAGTGTCTGGTTAGGATTCTTGCTTTGTTAGGTCTGGTTAGTGTGCCTGTCCATGCACATCACGCGCTGCAGGGCTTGCCATGAGGAGAGAAAGACGGGGGGTCCTGTATAAACTACTAATTCATCGTGAGTGTACAGGACTGTAGTAGGTGGAACTAATGAGTGTATGCTAGGATGGGCGAAAGCCCAGGAGGGCTTTCCGGCCCAAGGTGACGCCTGCAGGGTCAAGCTAGCTGTGTGGGTGGGTTGGGAAATCCACGCAGCGAGTGAGGAAGCAGGCAGGCAATGGACGAGGAACTGGAGACTTAGTATAAGTTTGGAGGTTCGAGGAGAGATGCTGCGTGAGAGGGAGTAGTGGGTGGGGTGAAACGAAAGAAAGAGTTGGAAGGCTAGGAGAGGGAGCGACCTGACGACACTGAACAAGTGAAGGTGAGAGAGCGAAAGAAAGAGAAGCTGGCGCTTCGCCTGTTTGTTCACGGACTAAATTCTATGCGTGCCTCGTGGCTCGGCTAGCCCAGAATGGCATCTGTGCACATCACGTGCTGCAGGGCTTGCCATGAGGAGAGAAAGATGGGGGGTCCTGTATAAACTACTAATTCATCGCGAGTGTACAGGACTGTAGTAGTAGGTGGAACTAATGAGTGTATGCTAGGATGGGCGAAAGCCTGGGAGGGCTTTCCGGCCCGAGGCGACGCCTGCAGGGTCGAGCTAGCTGCATACCTGGTGGGAAGGAGCTAGTAGTGATGCAAGCTGGTCAGCTCACCCTTGCAGAAGGAGCTATGCTCACTTACCATCAGTGGGCAGGAGGCATCGCATGTGCAGTGAGACGCTCAACGAGGTCCGGTCTGTCATATAGATATGGTGCTAGTATGACAGCATGACGGCGGAGGTAGCAAGTGAAAGATTCGCCCGACCAGCATCCCATTGTTTTGACCACGTCGAACAGGGTGCCTGCCACAAGATAGTGTAGCGTTCCTCTGATTTGAAGACTGTGTCCTTTGAGGTCTGGTAGTCCAAACTGGGTGACTAGCTCGTCTATGCGTTTAGTGACCTCTGTCCTGGTTAGTGGGCGTCGACCTCTGGGATGCATCCATGTGAAAAGGTGTTCTTGCACTCCTGGGTTATTAATAGTGAAGTGGTTGTTAAGCCATCCTAGTGGGTCTGTGAGGTGGTTGAGTGGGGCACAGTGCGCTGATTCGCTGGTAGGAGAGCATTTGGTGAAAGGGAATCGAAAAGAGAGAACTTGAAGTCTGTTGTGGTCAGTCAAGATAGAAAAATCATCTTAATGTATATACTTTGAAGGGGAGGTATTGTACTTGGCCAGAGAAGGGACCATGAATTCTTCTAAGTGTGAGACACTGTAGAAAGTCACAATTAAGCAAGTGAGTATGGCGGCATTGCAGGGATTCGATGGATTCATGTATGTGATGCAAAGGAGTAGAATGTCCCGTTCAAAGGGAACTCATTTGGGGCGGGATGAAGAGGCGGGTGCTAGTCTTGTGGCACCTTGGATTATGGGGCCGATCTCATCCGCGTTGATATTCCATGGAACTCCGTGTACTAGATGCCATGCATGAAGACCAGCGATGTGGTTGGATATGGATGTTCCTGCATATGAGCTGGCACAGCTAGAAAGAAATGTAGCTAGGAGGATTTGTGAGATGGGTGCTTGAGATTCCTCACCAACGCTGTGTAGATCACACAATACATGGTAGACGAGGAGACCTGTGCCGTAGGTCTCTTTGGTTTTCTCTGTCCAGGCTGCGCATGTGACGTTTAGCACACGATCCAGCTCCGTTTCCATGATTTGCAATGGCCGTCCGGCTTGGTCCTCAGCTATGTGCACTGGAGAGTGAGATGGGAGCCATAAGCATAGGCGGTCCTGCGCAAGGCAATGGGGGCGAAGCGGGGATGGGTGTGGGGTGAGGTTGGCTGGGTAGGGGCATGGATTAGAGGTGTTGTGGGTGTTGGTGGTGGTTGAAATGAGAGGGGCATTGAAATGAGAGGAGGTGGATGGGTTGTTCTCAATGGTCGAGGAGGAATTGGTGGATCGTGGTATCTTCCTCACATAGTTGGTTGCGTTGCCGTGCATTGGCTTCGAGACACCATTGATTTCCTCTAACCGCGTGGCTGGTTTGAAGGAAGTCGGGCATGGGTGGGACCGCGGGGGTTGGTCTAGGTGTTGAGAAATCAATGACGTCGGTGATGAAAGGGACCAGGTGCTGCGGAAGTGGAATTTATGGAAGGAGGAGGGAATGTGGAGGGTAGATCCCTCGGAACAGTGGGTCCGCTGGGTTGACTCCACTGGCAATATACTGTGTCTGAATTCCTTTGATCCAATGGGCTTGAAGGAGGAAATCATGAATTGATTTGAAGATTCGGTTGCTTTCGTGGTTCCTCTGTCTCCCATTCCACCATCCTTCGATGACTTCCGTGTTGTCACAATGGACCATAGTGTGGGTGTCAGATTTGAGCGTGGTGTCCAGGTATCATATGAGTAGCTTGAACGCGACCGCTTCCGCCCATCCAATGTCCCAGCTGGTTCCTCGAGCTGTTTGCCACCCCGGGATGAGGCGCCAGGCTCTCCACCTCTTCCCAATGACGATTGCGAGGCCCAGGCTAGAAGAGCTGGCATCTGAAAAGGCTGGGAGGTCCTCGTAGGTGGGGGGGGGGGGAAGAATGGGTAAGGAGACTTTGTTGGCTCAAAGTCTAGCCTCCCACCGCTCTAGGTCTTCTCGGACCGTTTTCGTGGGATGGTGCGGCATGAAGGGTTTGGGGGCACAGGTTTTTAATATTCGTTCTAGGCTGGTTAGGTACACCCGGCCTCGTGGGATTGCAGCGCACACATGTAGTAATTTTCTGTATAGCTTTTGGATGTCATTGAGGACGTGCGTTGCTCGAGCATGCCATTCATTAATAGTGGTTAGGTACTTAGCGATCTTAGTGGGCGCAAGGGATACCATTCGGTTTTCAAGGTCCCACTTGAATCCGATGTATATTGTGGAGCTGGCAAACGGTTGATCTTTTGCTGTTTCCCAGGGGATGCCTAGCTGGTTTGATATTGCATCCACGTCACTTAGATTGTAGGAGAAGGACATGTCGTGTTGCGATTGGGGTGAATCATTTGATAAGTCTTTTATGCAAAATTGGGAATTTTCATTGAATTCCTCGATTGTGCCATTAACAGACTCGTTGCCTGCGTACCAGAGGCGACTACCTGATTGTTTCATAGGACCCTTGGCGTTAATTTCCACGAACCATTGGGTGCGAGCTGTGTTGTATGTTAGAATGTATTCTTTTCGGATGCGCAGAAATATGTGGTCATCGACCCACTTGTCGAGTGGGCCAATTCCAGCCTTTTGGAAGATTTCTGCTCCGGTATCGGCTAAGTGTCTGTATACTCCCGCAGACGGGGAAGCACCAAATGCTAAGCATTTGTCTATGTAGAATTCATCGGGGGCTGTGCGCACGATTGCTGCTGGCCATTGGGACGGGTGTAATGGAATGGTGCAGTAGGCTTCGGCTATGTCGTGGGTGGCTGCCTCCGAACCTGGAGAAAGGCGGGAGATAAGAAGGTAAATTATGGAAAATTTGCCCCATGAGGCTGGAAAGTTTTCAGCAACCATAACCGAGTTGACTGATGGGAAGGGAAATTCAGAAGAAGGGGAATGTGGGAAGGAGAAGTTCTGTACTAGTCGGAATTTACCAGATTGCCCTGGTTTGGGAACTATGGAGATAGGGGATGATTGAAAGGGGCCTATGGCTGACGAAA